>JAQQZT010000014.1:15802471-15823615 GCA_030068275.1 Clarias platycephalus
GGAAGGCTTTTTTCAGTAATGTAGAGCAATTTGTCAAGCAATTAGCTGCACTAATTAAATTTTTGTAGCTCTAATCAAACGAATATGCTAAAACATTCTTGGTGCCGCCAGTCCACTGTCTGCTCACATTTAACTTGATGGTTTAAAAGAGGCTCCTACTCTGCCTCCCCACTTCACTTAATCACCTCATTTGCATTTTATATTGGTAAATCAAATTAAGCACCCATAGCTTTTAACTTGATTGACTATGGCCAGGGCTGCTCGTGTGGGACTTTTCCGCTGAAAATTAGACCAATTTTAATGTGCACCGAGCACTGCTTCCCGCATTCAGCAAATCACATTCACTCAGCTAATTAAAATGATTTTCCCTGTGTGTGTGTGTGTGTGTGTGTGTGTGTGCGCGCGCATGTGCATGTGTGTGGGCTTGATAGCTTTGCCCACCTGGTGTTTTCTGTGTCCTTTTCATGATTTTATGACAGAGTTTTTGCTTTTCATCCTGCTGGCTTGTTTATGTTCTCATCCACATTTCCAGTATGTTTTTATTTGCTTTATTGGTTTATTGATTGATTTATATATTTATTTGGTCATCTTTTGTAACAGCAGAGTTATGTGAAGGATCCGATCGATACCGGAACATTTGCAAGTTATTAACCTTGTTTTATATATTCATTTTAACAAAAGTTGTAATAAGGTTACAACCACCTATTTATTGTTGTTCATAATATATACAGTATTACTCATTATTACTCAATTTTCTATAATGATAACTCATTATCATGATTTTTTTTTCTTCTAAACATTGCATGATCTAAACAAGATCTAGACATTTTCTAATATGCTTTGTATTGGCGAAATAGTACCTGGTCCATGCTTTGTAACATTGAATAGCACCAGCAGAATGCTAAACAATGAAATGGGAATAAAAAATAAAAAGAAGCAAGAGAGAGAGAGAGAGAGAGAGAGAGAGAATGTTGGGGAAAATAATGTGGTCTTGTGAGAATAATCCTGGGTGGGTGAAATGGGCGCAGAGGCCTGGCGTGTCTGCCCGCGTGCTCCCTGGGATGTGACAGTCAGCTTAATTGCAGCTTTTAGGATCATTACTGCTAGAATGTGAATGTCAAAATGGACAAGGCTCTCAGCCCCTTTGACAAACAAGCACCTACCACTCGGCAGCCTGAGCAACCAAGGATATGGAGAGAGAGAGAGAGAGAGAGAGAGAGAGAGACCTTTCTTTTCTCGTTCTGGCTTAGGGGATGGACCCTTGGCATTGTGTGTTTGCACAGGATTGGATATGAGGGAAAAAAAGATGTCTGAATGCTGTTTATTCCTTAGCGTGTGGTGATTTTGTTCAGCATGTGTATTGATGCATTAACTCTCTCCCCTTCTCTCTCACTTTCTTTCTCTCTCTCTCTCTCTCTCTCTTTAAGATTAACACATTTGTAAAGTGATTTAATAAAGCATCTGCTCTCTTCTTAGACCTAATCAGTGACAGGTCGTTGTTCAGACAGTGAAAGAAATGCTTAGTAAAAGGTGACAGGCTCAAATATTTTTCCTCCGCATCATTGACTGTGATGTCTGATTTGCCATAGATTACCATTTAATAGATCACAGTCAATAATCATATCAGCTTTAATGCTATGTAAATACCCTGAAAAGATAAACGATGCAGATAAAGTTGTGCATCTGTTTGTCAACATATGATTAATTGCAATTTACACATTTAGGGTGTTTTTTTTTTTTATAATGTGGAGGAAAATAAAAAAAAAGGAAAGCATGATCAGAAGTCTAACTGGCACTTCGCTCAGCCGCACTTTCCACAGAGCTGGCTGCCCTCTCCCTATCACGCAAAACCGAAGCGAGGAGGGATCAATTTCCCAGTACAATATGCATAATCACTGAAGTGCTTATTCAATGGCTTTCAATCAAGCTTGTTTTTGTTTTTGCACGTCTGCACAGCTGTTTTGACGGCAGCCCTGACCAAAAAAACTGGTGGATCGGGTATAACAAAAGGTCGCCACTCTCAGAATTTCTATGAGCTGAAGAGAGACAGGGCTAAGTGTGTTTTTATTTTTGCTGGGTGTGAGAGTTGCTATGATAGTCAGACACGAATATCAGGAGCTGAATGTGTGGGTGGCATTTTGTGTGAGTGTGTGTATGTGTGTGTGTGTGTGTGTGTGTTTAAATGATAAATGTAGGATATCACTTTACATACAAGTTTCATATCTATTTTACTGTCTATAAGATGTTATTATTTAAGGGGGGGCAATTATTTATGAGCACACATCTGCTTATTTCTGTAACCTACTCGATGATCTGATATTCTACATTTTTTTTTCAGAAATAAGCTAAATTTAAGGTAAATAGCTTTTATACACACAAAAAAATTGTTTATTTGCTTTATTTGCTCATTAATAATTAAAGTTACAGGATCCTCTTCTTTTACATCTGCTGACCACTTTATTAGGAACACATGTACAATTATACAGTTACAGCATTTGGTGCAATGCCAAAAATCATTCAAACACCAAAAGTGTACTGTTAAAAAAAAAAAAAAAAGAAAGTGATGTTTTTCTAGTCTTCAACTGTCTAGTTTCCTTGAACCCCTGCACTCTGTAGCGTCAGATTCCTATTTCTAGCTTACAAGCTTGGAATCCAGGAACAACAGAATGTGCAACAAATCTGATCTCAGTGACTTCAGCACCAGATGGGCAGGTGGGAGTATTTCAGAAATTTGCGAGAGGTCTGAAGAGAATGGCCAGACTGGAAGGAGAGGTTTGAGCTTACTGGAAGGCTCAGCAACTCCAATGACCTCTCCATACAACTATGATGACTGCATCTTGAACCTTGAGGCAAATGGGCTCCAACACCAAAAGACCATATTGCCATCCAGGAAGAGGAATGTGAGGCTATAGTATGCGTCCATCCATCCATCTAGGAACCTCTGTAGGGACTGTGGAGGCCAACTGCGTTTACCATTGTATTTGTTCCAGTTTTTTTTTTTGACTGTGGTAGAACCTCCGGTCAGCATTCACATGTGCATTCACACACTATGGGGAATTTGGGAACGCCAATTAGTCTAACCTGCATGTCTTTGGACTGTGGGCGGAAACTGGAGTACGTCGAGGAATCCCACGAAGCATGGTGAGAACCTGCAAACTCCATAAACACAGACTTAAGGCGGGAATCGAACCCAGACCCTGAAGGTGCAAGGCGATGGTGCTAACAACTACAACCGTGCCATATAATATGCTTACGTTCATGGAAATGTGGAAATTCATCAGTTTCTTTGTCTGAACGATTTTGCACTGTGACATGATTGGCTGATTGGATTACTGTACAGGTGTTTTTCTGTATGCTCATTACTGGGTGTATAAATATCCACGATTGCCTACCTAATATATCAAGCCCTCATTTGCTGATCGCTTCTAGCCAGTCTTCTGAAATTTGCCTTCTCTCTCTTAATTAGCTTCAATGAATGTTGGATTAATCTTTTATAGTGCTTTGTCAAGGGACTGCAAAGCCCAAATCCCCAAGTAGTGACACTCAAGTGCGTCAGCAGAATGACTCACAAAGAGGTGAGGAGTAGCTCAGGGCTTTCAGAGTTAAAAGACATTTCTTACTCCAAGGTCTAAGTGGTCCATGTAGTGTTACTTGCAGTGTTAAATTGCCCTCCATGCGAGCAAATAAATAATGCTGCATAATTTGCAGCACAGCTGAGGGAATGCACAGGTGAATCATTTGCACCGAAGAAGACAGCTCGGCGCAGCCGTTAATCTCTTTCATGCTCGCTCGTGAAAGTGCCGGCGTGATAGAGTCAAGGCATGGAAACATCTTGGTGGATGGGTTAAATACTAGGACACCAGTGATGTGCCTGGGTTCCTGAAGAAAACCGTGCAGCTGTGACCTCATGTAAAATCTAGAGGGCATATAATCACGCGTCATAAAGAAAATATTTGGCCTTCATAAATATTCAGGTTTAATTAGTTAGCATTTTCCTTCATGACATTAACATAAGTCAAGACTGTACACTCAGGCTCTTCAAGGACTTGTCTGAAAGGTTTCTTAGCTTCTAATACACTTTGTTGTATTGTGCAACCAAATGACCCTTTGGGAGTGAACCCAAGTGCATAATGAACCTTTTCTTTTAACATCCTATTTTTAAAATAAAGTCTTATATCGCTCTTGGTTCATAAAGCTGATAAATGCTAGATAACCAGTAGCCACCATGCCTAGCTGTTTCTCAAATCTCACACACCAAAACATTGCTATGTAAAATTTAAAGAAAATTAAAAAGAAATAACATCTTTTGAAACATTGCATGCTGGTTATTTTATCAGTGTGTGGCACAGTCATTTCAAATCAATTTAATTTCCATAAGGTGGAAAAAAAAAAGATTATATGCAAAATCACAAATTCTGTTTGAAAATAAATAAATAAATAAATAATATGTGTAAAAATTTAAGTTCTGTGCAAGAACAAGGAGACATTCAGCAACTGCGGCATACACTGTGGAATATATTAGGTGTGTAACACAATGCCAGTATCTGTCTTTGGAATTAGTTTAGTGCTCCAAATAATCCTATGTGTTCTCATGTTCAGATATACTGTATCATCTAGAAGTGGGAATGTTGTAACATGAATGCTGTTGACTGGGAGACTGGAAGGAGAAAAAGGGATTTATGAATTGCATAATATCCATGTATTGTAGATACGGCAAATTTGAAATGTTTGACCACTACCTGTGCATATGTTCCCCATGCAATCCTCTCTAACACCAACCCTAACTCTAACTCTAAATACAGTATATTCATTTAGAATACATTATACAATGCGTTTGATCAAAATATTGTATTGCAAAGTACACCAATTTAATGCATTTGAATAATTTCTAAAATACACAAAGTAGAATGAGAATGTTTCTGTATTCAGATCATCATTGGGTAATTATTATTTAAACACTAGCCACCTCACTCTTATTATTTAGTAGAATTCTCCACAATTTTCCTACAAATATCAGCATTACTGCAAATACAAGCGTAATAGCCATAATGGAGGTGTGGGGTAAAAGGGGGTTGTAGAGAAAGGAACACTGGGCCTGATTGCCCTGGATGCAATCTCCAGAGTAATGTTGGAGAAAGCCCTGTGTACCGCTGCCTGAGCAAGCGTAGAAAGATAGAAGATTCCCTGAAGATGAATTATGATGCAGCACAAGGTCAGAACCTTGGGCAATCTATCACATTTGAACTCTTTGGCCTCTCCGGGAATTCCCTGCACTTCTATTCTCGTGAAAATGATTAAAATGTGTAGCATGTCAATCAGATCTCATGAAAAGTTCTGATGAATGGCCATTCGAATTCTCAGTATACTGAACTGTATTCGTAGGTGGATCATAATGCTACATAAGGTCCCATTTGTGCTTCTTTGTAACGGATTATAGAAATATTTTTTTTATATAGAAATATTAATATCCCCTACCCCCCCAATACCCCCTTTGGGACAAGTCATTAGCTTTTGCTCCTTCTAGCTCAGTGGTGCATTCCAACTGGGCAATTCTTCATCAAAGACTGACTATGCCATGTTCATATCTTCTGTAGACACAAGCATCCAAAACATGTTAGGACATGAATTGAAACCTTTTTACACAGATCAGCCATATTATTAACACCACCACCAGGTAAATTGAATAACACTGATTAGCAGTTTTATATGAGCATGCTGATGACAATCAGGTCACTAAAGCTTCATCAGTGCCCACAGGATAGTCTGCCTGGCCTGATCCTCCAAAAAAGCCAAAACAGTACAAACTACTGAAAACCACTGGCCAGGACAAGACTAGAAAACACAAACACAAAGGCAACACCCCATAACCCATAGCACCCAAAGGATCCACTGCTAATGTCCCAGTTCCGAACACTACAGTACAAGCCCAGAGGTCCTGTGGAGCCATAGTCCGAGGGGCCAGACGCATCATAGTGGAACAAGGGGAAGCTAAGCCTGGGTGGCGTTATTGTTAATGGTTTTAAAGTTATGGTCATAAGTGATCCATCACCACGAAAAATCTGTATGGGATTCAAAGTCTGAAAAAGTTTTTAGCCAGTTTCTGACAGTTCAGCATTTTTAGACAGTTTGGCACAGTTCACCTCAGAGTTATAGATGTTTCATACTCTAAGTGCATTGTAACATTTTGTAGCTAATGCTGCGCCAATTCAGAGGTGATTAAAGCATGTGATGTCACAGAATTGATTGACCAAGAGCTGTCAAGAACTTCTCTCCAGAACAGATCAGAAGTATACAGTAGGAAAGGGACTTTAGCCAGCAGCAACCATGTGGTTAAATTAGATATTACTGTAGGTTTGCCTGGTTTTAAGATCTATCTGTCCCAAGACAATGTTGATATCAATCATGATCAACCACTTAATCTTACCAAGCAGACACACTTCACAGCAAATGCAATGGTGAAATTAAATAGCTGAGGAACTGGAAAGACTGTTGATTTGTGCCCAGAACTACAACATAAAACTTAGGATCGGCTTGCCAAACTGCCAACCTGCCCGTACCCTTAAGAAAACTGGTTAGATTTATTTTTAGTGTATGTGTGTGTGTTAAAGAAAAGAAAAAAAAAAAGCTTTTACACTGCATATCCTCCTTTCTTCCTGAATATAAGTGGTTGCAGTCTGCAGTATTTCTACAGTAGATTTCTTATTAATGTATGCCTTATATATGACTTCGCTGGCAAACGGTTAGGATGAAAAGAATATGTTGCTTTTTTTATTTTAGGAGCTAACACATAAATCTGACAATTATTACTAATATTGAAATTTGCTCATTTTTATTTTTATTCCAATAAAAACCTGTGTAACTGCACTAAGACCAATGAGTCCTGTGACCACTAATACTCATAGGAATAACTACATTTTAACATAAACATTTAACATGTTTCATTTCATGTGTCTCTTTAAGTCAGAGTTGGTATACATGAAATCAGAGCATCATGCTAATTCAGTAAAAACAATACATGTCTGGAAGTAGCACTCATGACTGACTCTGAATTCAATTCCACCAGGTGGATTCGCCTGAGAACGAACAATGTCTCTCTTGAATCATATTCTGATTATTGGTGAGCGGGTGAAACAGGATAGCAATTGCCGAGGCTGATAGTGAAGAAGCCATTGGACAGTGAGCCCTGAGATAAGGCTGATTATGCGTTTTCAGATGTCCTCACCTGTGGGGCCCGGGGGGCCCCTCTCTTTCACGTCTTTTGAGAATGAACTTGTCCCTCCTTCTCCTTCTCCACCTCCCCCTGCTCTTTATAAGCTTCATTATCATCCTTAAATTGGCTGTGAGGAATAAAAGGCAACACTGTTGAATCCCAAAGCATTAGTGCATGGCTGTCCCAGTCGACTGGTTCCACGAACAAATGATTAAGGTGTACGCTTGTTTAATTTTTTATAAGTGCTATCTCTGCTGGCTATCAGCCAGGAAGGTAGCAGCTGAATTAAGCTTTTCCACTGCTTTTAAAACAGAACGTTATATATAGTTAAAGCCTTTAATTAGGCATGTGACTTTTATTCCTCTACCTTAAAGACTGTCCCCCTTACAGTTCTAAAGAAGCAGAGCATTTTTTTTTTTTTCTCTTTGTGCGCAGTGATAAAGGCTACTGGAGCAACGTGACTCCTGTTATTGTTGGTTTTATCTGGGATCTTGCCCTGGACGTGAAGGGCTTTGCCCTGCCACCTGTTAGGGCCAATGAGCGCTCCAGAGCTGTTTATCAAGATTTCTTAAAATTAGGTCCAGATGTCAGATTTGTAATCCCCGAGTAAATTAACTTTACCACCAGACTCAAATTTATTAACGCTCATGGCCCTGTTTGATATATAAGGTAAAAACGTTCTCTTAATTATTCAATCCGGATCAAATTTATGAAGACTTTTAATAATACGCAAATAAATTTGTGCCATGGAAAGTTTTGCACCATTGCCTTTAAATAAACCTTTAAATGTCATATTGCATGCTTTTGTGAGTGTGAATCTATATTTAGTTACATAATATGAAATTAACTTGCAAACTACAATTATTGTAATAATTTCCTGCCGGTATGGTGAATGTTTCTATAAACCACCTTTTTTTAAATATGGCTTCCTCACATTTACAACATGAAGCTTACTGGATAAAACATATGCAGTATGTATATAGAGCTTGTTTTATTTGCCATGTTCGTAGCACACTATGTCATACATGTATGTCAGTAATCCTTGTGGTTTTTTTTTTTTCTTCCTGAATTAGTTAAAGCGTATGGAGGATTTGTGTTGCCTTGGTTCCTGAGATATTATCATAGCGAAGTCAGGCTTTGTAACACATAAGATGAGTAACCACGGAGTAAGCACAAAAGCCTGTGTTAAGCTACTCTATGTACAGGACGAGTTTAAAAGTGTCCTTTTGGAGCAAATACCAGGAAAATGTGCAGCATGCGCATTTGTAAAATGTGATCTCACTTTTTTGAATAAATTTCTTTTGCATTTATTGCATCACTTATAACCTTTCCGAAAAAGGCTTTTCATGTGTCTGATCAGTCTGACTATCATGTCAAAGGATGGAAAATATAGATACAGTAGCAGCAGGATTTCAGATAGAGCATCCAAATTGCTCAGACTAGAGTTTTGCTGGAAATGAATCATCTTTTTACTTGTTGGCAAGTATTTAATTTACAGCATGTTATAATATGGAAAGCAATATTATGATGCGGCTGTCAATCTGTACCTAGATAACTATAAACATGACTACTACTTTACATAGGTTAGCAATAATCAGATAATAATCAGATAACAGATTTATTGCAGTATCAGGTATAATTCCAAAACCTTCCAGCTACTTGTATGATTTTAAATATTGTCCATTGTCCATTCAGTATCAGCCATAACCAAAACAAAGTAATCTCACTATGGTGATTGCAGTGAGTGGCTGGAGATGTCAAAGCCAAAGTTCCTAAAAGAGCACTTTGTTTTAAGCCATCAACATGTCACACACACATACACGCACATGCACAGCTACCCACACGATGTGCTTATCATGGCCTCTGTCATGTTGCACTTGCTCTCCAAGTGCACCAGGACGGAGAACCCACACAGTCCTGACACACTCTGTGATTGATCATACACACCAGTTCAGTACAGTAAGTAAAATATAGTGTAGAGTTCTAAGCTTTCATTTATCTTTCACCGGTTACCAGAGAATAATAGAAATTTTCAGTCACATGTTAATTATTTTCTAAGTGTTTTGGGGCAAAATACGATAAGACGATATGTAAAGTATACTACAAGAGTTCTTTATGGGTCTAGCTTCATGTCCTTATTTGCACTGTTTGTAAAAGAAAAAAGTGTAGAATTTAAAAGTTTCTTCCACACATGCAAGCTAAATGTTGTTGAATAATGATGTTGGATCTATCACCTCTTCCAATTTGATTTAAAGAAGTCCACTATGTGGTTTGTATTATCATCACTAGTACTTTTGTTGCATTCTATTAAGGAGTAATGCAAATGCCTCTGTTTCTGTCAACATATTTTTGGCACTAGTTGTTATTACCTAAGCAATAATGCTAAAAAAAAATCAAGATTGTTGAAAAATCCAATGCCAGTTTAATTACTAAACCTCTAAACTACCATTTAGCTTCAAAAATAATCTAACATTTTCTAAACATTTGGTCTGAAAACCAAAGTATGAGTCAAAGCCACATATTCACAGACGGTTCCTGTTTATCTGACATTACTAGGACAATGACTCAACCTCTGGAAGCAGCTGGAATCTCTCCTGCTGTGCAAAACCTGACATCTTGCAAGTAAATGTTGAGTTCCCAGACAATAAGTGGAATTTTAACGTAATTGGAAAGAACAAAATTAAATGCCGTGTTTAAATATAATATGAGTGGACTGTCACTCATTCATTCATCTTCATGTGTATGCTGGATCCAGAGCAGATCTCAGGAACACAGTGTGTGAGATACAGTACAGGAATGCATGCTGGATTGGATTGCATAGAACTCGGCTTACACGTTCACACGCTCGTTCGGCCACAAGCTGAATTCAGAGGAGCTTATACTCCGGTCAGGAAAGAGGAAATGTAAATCTAAAATTACACACAAAAAGTAAAAAGATTAACATAATGACTGCCCCAATGATGTTTGCTGTCAACATGTTGATGTAGTTTTGGTAGAAATCAAGTTACATATCATGTAAATTATGTGCAAACCACACCAACCTCATAAATCTCACATACGTCTTCACCAGTCAAGCCAATCTCTGGTGCCATGCACCAGCATGCTTCCTCTCAGTGAGGGTGTTTTGACGGCTTCAACCATCAAGGGAAAGCTGTTATGGGAAGCCTATATAATGAAGAGACTCAGGTTCTTCTGGGGCCTTGGAAACCCAATGAAAAGTTGGAGTGTGTTCTTTTCAGCACCAAGCTCAATTCCCACAAGATCAGTGCCGAGTGGCTTATAGTCCAGCACGGCTCTTAGCATTCTTTTTTTTTTTTTTTCTTTTTTTTTTCACACGCGCTGACAAGTAACACTTGGAGCGTCCTCTTCATTGACACATTCCAAAGAGGCTGAGATGCTTAACCACTGCCTCCTTCTCCATGTCTGCTGACAGACAACAGAAGGGCCTACTTTCACAAAAAGAGCTGGCCTACTCAAACACCTGATCCAGTTTTGAAAAGTTTGGGAAAACATATAATAGCACGACATAAGGTTCAGTAACAAAAATTCGTAACTGATTGACATATTATTCCAACTGCAGTGTGTTAACCACCTGTTATTACTGCTCTTATAATATGCTCTTGCTGATATATGCTTTTCAGGATATCACATAATATAATAAATCTTTGTCTGCCAATGTTGTCTTTGTACTTCTAATATGAAGAAATATGGATACTTGATGTGTGTTAATTAATGACTTGTGCATAAAACATTCCCTAATCAGGATTTTTGTGCTAACATGACTGCATAGACATTGGACACTCTCCCTATGGCATTCCTAAAGCCATGAAAAATTTGACCATTGTGTTTAATATTCATGTTGATTCAGTGAGCATGAGACAAAAGACACATATAGAGGTCCAACATTTTTAACTACACTGAGAACACAGAGGAACAAGGTATGTCCTCATAGATTCCTTCAAACGTAGCACTATTTAAATGCCACTTACAAACATCCCATTATTGTGTAAATGATCTCAAATATACCATAATTCCCTGTAAACCATCTGCTATTAGCATGGACTGTTTAACAGTTGTGGGCTGAGCTCGTGTTGTGACTCTGTGGTCAGGCGTTGGACCTTGGGGACGGATTGCTTGCCTGGCTCACAATGTAATCGGGTCTCATCCAGGAGAGTGTGATTGTTGTGTAGAGCCTCCTCCAGGTACAGTGGCGCTTTTGTTCCGGCCAGTCGACACACTGAATGCAGTCCGGGAACCTCGACAGACCCCGGGAGCCATTCTATCAGGAGGCTTTGTGCTATGCAGCGGCCCCTCTTCTGCCCCGACCAAACACTGGAGAACAGAGCTGGCATTTCACACAGGAGCATTTTGCTGCATGCAAGTTCAGCACCAGCACCACATAATGTATGGCTACGCAAACATTTCTTAAATGCTACTATACCCCAAAATGTACAAAAAAATAATGTTTTGATCATCAATCAATTTTAGATATGTTAAAATTCTTCACTGGCTGTTTGTGAGTTATTATCTGTTTTTCTCTTAGTTTACTTATTCATAATAGCTACATCTACATTTTGATAAAGGAACATATTAGTACATTAAATCACACAATAAACCTGCATGTTGAAATTATTCTGATTGTGTAGTATATGATCTGATCAAACTGTACCAACTGTTAATAAATATTTTAAAATGTTATGCTTCTGTCCTAATCCTCTGCCATACTTTTGTTTCATTTATTAGGTCAGTATTTATGCATGTCCTAATAACCATATATAAGCCCGTTCGATTTGATATTTTAAGAAAGTGTACCATTACCATAATGGTAATTTAAGAAGCCTAATGGAAAAGAGTGCTTGAGTTAAAAAAAATAGTATTTTCTATACAGAATACTTGGAAGGTGTGTCATCTTGTCCTCTAAAGTCTTTAACTTGTTTATGGAAACAGAGACACATAATGTCCTTTTCCCCTTGGTTTTTGAAGAAGCCTAACTTGAAAGAAAATACACATAATGGAGCATGCCTTATTTTTCAAGCATGATGTAGTGCAGTTAAATTAAATACAGGAAACTCAAATTGGGATAAAATAAAATCCATCAAATACTCCACATACACCACAAATATCTGACATCCACGCAAGCTCGACCTTGAGTGCATCTTCAAATCCCGTGAAACCCAATGTCACCTTTTTCAACATTTTATACTCTTGCTAAAGCTTTCTGTATAAACATGCGCAGGCATTAAAAAGTGACCCTTAGTAGCCTGAGCATTTGTAAAATCAGCTCTAGCGACCACTCTAGCTGACTTCAGACCAAGCTAGATAAGAAAAATTTACAGTCAACAATGTAGGTCTACTACTTATTAGTAATAGTGTAGTCACTCAGAACACTCAAATATGCTTCATTTTATATTAAACTAATTGCTTGAGTCAGAGTTGCTTTTGCCTCTGAAATAATTAATGCCTCTGGTGCAGTTCTGGGTCCAAACATCACACACAGTTCCACAGTAAAACACTTTCAGTAATAACTAACCTGTACTTTTTCTTGTCACTGGGGTGGAAACATAAAGGGGGTCTTTAGTGTTTAGTACATTTATTATGAATATTTACTGCTAAATGTTAGAAAAATAAAATACGCATAACTGGCCTTTAGGAACAAGTACTCTGAAAGCTAGATAAAAGCTATCTAAGGGAACAGTTTGATACCTTCATATCTTGTACTCAAACGATGCATATTAATTTCTACATTAATGATAATTAGGGAGCATTTATATCCGGTAGAGACGACAGGAGTTTGTTTAACACAATAAATAGTGATGTTGTGCAAATCATAACCCTGTTTACAAAAAAAAAAAAAAGAAGAAGAAGAAAAAAAAGATTAAGAGCTTCTTAAGAGTAAAGGTTTGTTTTTATGGTGATGATGAAGATGATTTGTGAGTCCATACTGATGCATTTTTTTTATCCAAGACTATACTATATTTAGAATATTATTCTAAATATAGTATAGTCTTGGAATAAGAATATTATTATATCAAAGACTGCGTTGTGAATGCGTTTTATGAGTTAAAATATGGTTAATATTGTAGCTTTTAGTAAGATTTCGTTCATGAAAAATGAAATAAAACGCTTTTGCTGTATCTGGTTATACTTTTAATTGGTATTTGGTTGATTTAATAGGCCTAACTATCCCACCCAATAACCAAATTAAAAGATAACTATTATATATAAATTAATCTGACATTTAAAGTTTCCAAAATGTGCCCGACGAGTTTAATTTACTTTGTAGGTCAAACGTTTATTGTTCAAATATTCCTGAAGATCTACATATGGCGTTGCTCGATACATTTACTTTTCAATCAAAACGACAGGACACATAAAGTCCGATATAGATGATTCGGAGTCGACAGTGTAAATTTCCTCTTTTTTACTTCAGCAATTAAAGATAGTACACAAAAGTGGCAGGTCGTTGGACAATAAATAATAAATTATTTTTGTAATATAGGAACAAACAAACAAAAACAAAAAAGATCTCCGCTGCATGATCCGACATATTAACTTAAAACTATACACATCTTTGGAAAATAATAATAATAATAATAATAATAATAATAATAATAATCTCGGACGGACATATACACGTAAATTTCCCACGCAGCTTGTGGTCGAATAGAGGTATACCTTGTTGCAATGCTTTAGTCGCCTACTTAGGCTTGAAAACATACCATATAACAAAAAGGGCCTAATAAAAGCGGATAGACTGGGCTGCCAGGCCGTCCTCACACTCTCAATATTCAGTGAATAAATCTCGCTTTAGAGAGAAACCGACCGGCGACTCAACAGTTTGTTTGGGCCGCTCATGCTGCGCTGTCCGGACTCTTAAGCCCTCTTAAGTCTCATTTCCCTATGAGGTTCGCTGATTTGTCCAAAAAAAAAAAAAAAGTAAGAAAGAAACGAAAAAATAGCAAAACATCTCGGGTTGTTTGGCAAAAAAATGTAGCCGACCAGTTCCACCAGTTCCACCAGTTCCTGTGTAGTGTACGCCTAAATGTCAGAGAAATTGACATTTTGACATTCAGGACCTGGTGTAGGTCTACTTCCGCCGGATGTTAGCGACTTCCGGTAACGTTCGTCTTCGTTCCCACGATTGTCATCACAGTGTATAAACGCGACCCATGGCTTGTTTGGATAGAGAAGCCCCGCGGAATTGGAGGTCTGTCGGTGTTATTCGGGAGTACAGCCTTGGTGAAACAGGGACTCGACAACCTTGGTGACCCTCTTTTTTCCCTCCGATTGTGGAAAGGAAGATTAATCCGAATCGTCTAGGCCTCGATGGGACTGGCCACCATGCTGTTTGGTGTATCTGGCAGTTGCGAGGACATGGACGCCACTTCACTCCCTGTTGAATTCGAGCCTGGTCCTCCTTCGGAAAAATTCACCTAAAATAAGCAAGGCCGTTATTATTATTATTATTATTATTATTATTATTATTATGTGACTGTAGTTCTGAAAGCTTTTCTGAGCTTTTACGCACGGCCATTACGCACAGCAATTACGCGCTCTCACCAGTTGCTGAAAGGCCGGTTGGTCTATGTCGCTCTGCAGTGCAAAATCGCTCAGGACCTTCCAGGGTGGCTGGTAAGTCTGCACCTCCACCGGGTTCGCCTGTAAGCCTCCATCGTGTCTCTCTGGACTGGTGGCCACCATTGGAGTTCCCGTCATTCCTTGAATGTTCTGCAGAAAGCACACACAAAACAACTTCACCTTCAGAAAAGAATAGAAAAGGCGTGCGTAAAAAATATTGCATATGTACACGAAGGCTTGCATGCACATCGATTCAGGGGACTTAAAGTGCCTGTTGGTTGTTTGATGGTTTGTTTGTTTGTTTGTTTTAACCTTCTCACTCACCGTCTTGTCGTTGGGTTGCTGCTGCTGGAGCTGCTTCATCAGCAGGCTGCGCTTCTTGTCCTTGCAGCGCTTGTTCTGAAACCAGACGCGGATGACCCGCGGGCTCAATCCCGTCATCTCCACGAGCTGCTCTTTCATGAGCGCGTCGGGCCGCGGGTTCGCGTTGTAGCACGTGCGCAAAGTGTGCAGCTGCTTCTCGTTAAGCACCGTGCGCACGCGCGTCGTCTTCTCGGGCTGCTTGTGCACGTGCGGGCGCAACGCGGGCTGCCGCGCCGAGATTGGCTCTGCTACACCAAAAAAAAAATGCAATTAGGTCAGTAAATACGACAGGGAGTTAAAATTTTCTGTAAATATGACATATATGAGCTAAGATCGCAAGATGAGACTAATAGGGCTAATTCAGGTGATTTCGACATATTTATTATATTTTGTGACAAACAAGCTATTACACAATATGTCAAACGAAACAAGAAACATAATTGATAATTATAAAATGATTTAGGTTGTTAGGAATGTGAAACTATTGTTTATATAGATTGGAACATACCATGGTATTAATATAATACGCATGGTATCGCAACTGCATCAAAATCTGCTGTTTTTTATCATTGTTAGTTTATTGTTTGCTAAAAATATTACATTTTTGATCCCAAATTGATCCGAGTACTGTTTCTTTTCCTGCTCAAATATTGTGAAATTTAATTCATGCCCAACTGGTTGGCTTATATGTCAACCTCTGGGCACATTTTTTATTTTTGGTTGTGCATTTTATCCGCGCAGGTGCACTGATGCGTCAGATTAATGGGACATGATTAAACTGATATAAACAAATGTTTAAACTTTTACATTAAACTACATTAAAAATCACTGTGTAAACTACTATAGGCCTAAACATTAAAATATAAAGGCCTAAAATATAATCTGTCAATCAATCAACGGGTTGCTGCACCATTTACGCAAACAAAACCTTGGTAGCAAACATATAATAAGCATATTATATGTCATAAGCATTTCATGTATTCAGTAGCACACTTGGACATGTCGTACACAAAAAATATTAGTATTACAACAATATCAGACTGCTTATTGTATTTGGAAAAACTTTTGCGAAGTGGAACAAACCTGTTTAAAATGTGCTCTGATTTTATTTCCGTTTTAAATAAATCTACCACAATATAATTATTCTTTACTCAATACTGGGGAAATTAAAAACTACTGTGTGTGCTTTAATGCACTTTAAGTATTTATTAATGCATATGTCAAAATATTTAGCGTTGCACATGTGTATAGTATTTTAAATCAATTTAAATTTAAATTATTTTCTAAATAATATAACGAGACTGCGTAGTTTTTAATCGCATGGTTGGCTGTGAACCAGCGGAAGAATATCACTTTCATGCATGAATAGCCGAATTCAATAGCACTCAAACTGTAGGAAAAATGAAACGTGCAATGTTGACAAACCACTGACAACAGCCTGTTAGCTTAGTAACCTTTTCATTTGCGGGCTGATATGATAATCATCAAATTATTCCTCCATAACAAATCTCCATTAGCCTCTAATCATCTTCTTATTACCAAAATTATTTATATTCATCTCAATATTAGGCTATATGCATTGTCGATAATTTTGCCACTTAGTAAGTAGGCTACTAAAAATTATAGAATAAAACCTCATCTTTAGGTTGGGGCCTGAGACTTGACAAAAATATAAAAACAGGCAGTTCATTACGAAGAGTCGCTCTGTGCCATCAGTCTATTCGACGCATGCACATAAGATGCAATGTAAAATAAAATAATTAGACTGAAAAATTAATTAATAAATTAACTTTTTTTGCGTGTGTGATTGCATTCCTGAGACAGTATAAAAATGCTAGAGGAGAAATCTACCGGAAACAGATGCACTGTACCAGCTATTTCTTTAGAACTTCCCAACAGAACACATTTTATAAGCTCGAGCTCCATGCAGGAACAGTAACAGTCTTGCGCATTGGGTTACAATAACAATATCAATTTCCAATTGTAAAATAAAATTACTCGTAAGCAGTGTGATTTTATTTGAGGGATAGTGCAAACTAAAGACAAGAAGTCTAAAACCGATTGTAGTGCCACAAAGCCAAATATTCCCCCGATGTGGTGCAGGGTGCAGGGAGAAAGAAAAGAACGAGGTATGAAAAATAAGTTCTGGAAGTCATGTCATGCTAGACGCCTTAAAGCTGAAAGAACTGAAAGTTTACCTGCCATCTGTAAGGGCCGTGCCGGGTGCAGGGGACTGAGTGGCTCCCCGGGCGCCATGCTGGCTCTCTCCACCACGTCGTGATCGGCTCGGCAGAACAGGCCGTCCTCCCGTAGCGCGAACTCATCGCCCGGGATCAGCTGCCTGCTGCACGCGACGCACCGGAAACACTCCACATGATATACCTTAGCGCGAGCGCGCATCACGAAGTCGTTCTTGCTGAAACCGATGTTACACTTTGCGCATTTGATTCCGTAGAGTCTGAAAAATAAATAAATTGTTATTATTACTACTACTACTACTACTACTACTACTACTACTATTATTATTATTATTATTATTATTATTATTATAAGGTCTGATGGTCAGTGAATAATAAGCAGAAAAGAGAGAAAATGTGCTGGACATCCGTGAATTATTACAAATAAATAAATAACTTGCATGCATGGAGGAAACAGAATCAGCCAGAAAAGAAGCAAAACATTATTATTATTATTATTATTATTATTATTATTATTATTATTATTGCAAAGTGATATGGTTGTGGCAAAGTATTATTATTATTATTATTATTATTATTATTATTGCTGTTGATGTTGTTGTTAAATTAAGTCGCTCTAAATATTTGTGTTTATTAAATTATAATTATTACGGTGCATCAAGATCTGACATGAGTACCATTTCATCCAACAACATTTTTAAATTTTCTGTCAATTCTTTTCATACACCATGGATATATCTTTAGTATAATATTGTTTTATAGTTTATTGCAGTTTGGTGTCTCGCCCTGCGCATGAGCTCCACACTGCATAATTACACTAAAGCTGCACTGCATTAGCATATAGGTGCAGTGGTGTAAAGAAGAGGGAGAGGGCACCAGGGTGACAGCGCAAGCTCCAGCCGCAGCTTCTTCACTAAATCATGAGAGCTTTTTTTTTCCTTAAATGCATGTGGCTTAACATGTCTGTCTTACCTGATGTAGTCGCGCTTACAGTACGTCTTGCCGTCCCGGACAAAACAAGTGCACGACTCATCCAGATACTGGTTACACTCCGCGCATTTGAGACACGCCGCGTGCCACTCGAGGTCGGGCGCCACGCGCAGGATGTACTGGTCGTGGATCTGATTCCCGCAGCCCACGCACAAAGACACCAAGCGTTTCTCTGCACACCAAGCATGGGGAGAAGTAGTTCAGTTTTTATTCCTAGTGCTCCCAAATGTCTTAATATAATTAGTAGCAAGAACAGGCATTAAATAATTTTCTTCCTGCAGTAATTTCGTGTGCTAATAATAATAATAATAATAATAATAATAATAATAATAATAATTCAATTGCCAGTTACAGGGGGGGGGAGGTAAATAAAATAAAAAATTTAATTTTATTGTATGTTATTTATTTAATTTTGTTGTTACTATGTGGAAAAAACAATACTAATAACTTGTCACACACAGTTCAGCTTTTCGTTTCCAGAAACAAAATGCAAAACATAATCTCCAAAATCCATGCACCATCTCTCTCTCTCTCTCTCTCTCTCTCTCTCTCTCTCTGAGCTTAACCAAAAAAAAAAATAGTTAACCAACTCACTTTTCGGTGGGTCCCCCATGTCTCCCATGTCCAGAAAGTAAGGCGGTGTTAGGTCCACTTTCAAAACCGTGCGCAGGCCCGTAGTGCCCGGGACTTCTTGGGGGAAAAGAAGACGGCGGTTCCGAGGTGTCAAACTTCCCGGAATCGGGATTAGAGTTCGGGCTGTGTGCGTGTGTATGAGTGTGTGTGGGTGTGTGTGTGCATGTGAGTGTGTGTCTGAGCTCCAGCGCATCGAGGGGCCGCTCCTGTCCGTATCTCTTGTCTTGCTCTCTCAAAACTCCGTCGGCTCCGACTCTTCTCTCTCTCTCGCCATTGGACTGACGTAGGACAGCCACACGTCACTCTCGCGCGCTGCTGATTGGTCGTGAAAAGGAGCGAGCAGAGCATGGCTCATTAGCGCAGCGCGAGCGCTTAACGGGAGCCGCGCGCTCCCGTTACTGCCTTCAAACCCAAACCGTAATTTGTCCGATCTGGAAATGGGCCTGAACTGAATTATATAATTTTTTGTTAATTATGAAATATTTTTTTAAATCATCATCAATGTCAATATGGTCTGGAATTTGGGAACTAAAATGTATTTTTGTATTGCAATAATAATAATAATAATAATATCAGCAACAACAGCAATAGGAAAATAAGATTTTTATTATTGTTGTTGTTGTTGTTGTTGTTGTTGTTGTTTTGTTGTTCAAACAAATACAAACTATCAATCACCTACAGGTTTACAGATGTATTGGCGGATAGATTTTGATAGCTTGACTAAATAAACAACTGCAATATTTTTTTTTCTCCTGGTACGACTTAATAATACCTTATGCTTCTCTGCAGCGAGCAATGCATTTTTTTTTTTTTTTTTCGTTAAAAAGTTTACAGCTCATGCTGCAGGTCTGTGTTTAGGCCCAGGCCCACGTCTAATGACTGAAATCCACGGCACGCTTCTGGGCTCTAGCTCTTTAAACCAAAAACGCAATTACGGCACCTAATTGCGGATAATGAGCGTTTAAAACGGCGTGAGGCACGTGGTAACCGAATCCCAACGGAAGAAAATGATTGGATAATGGGGAGAGAAAGAAGAAAAAGAAGAAGAGAGAGAGTAACAATGTTTATCCTGCTCCAAGCTTCCGACTTACATCCAACCAAGAACTGAATAAAATAAATCAAAGTAGCCTATTTGAAATAACCTAAAAGGCTCAATATTTTTGTTGAATCTTTCCATTTTGCACAAATCAAATACAACAGAGAAAAAAGAAAAAAGCAACACATTTTAGATAATGTTAATTCTATATATAATGTAATATAACGATATTTTGAAGATTCATCTATGACAGGTATATTCCCATGTTTTATTTATAGAGAAACTTAAATCACCTTGTTCGCTACAAAGTCTCTTTCTCTCCAAACAAAAAGCACAATCATATGCAGATAATGATTAGAGCTTTATTATTCTTTGCATCACTTGTTTAATGTTGTGCTTTGCATGCGTCACAACTTAAAACTCAGTTATAAACTCAAACACAAAGCATGCATGTGTGTAAAAATGGCTTCAAGATTCTTATGCTTTTTTAATTATAGAATTTCAACCCCTTCCCTTGTGTTAGAGTCTGCATTTCTCCTCATAGCCTTATTAAAATCATTCTCTCTGCACGCTCTGTTAGTCAGGACTGGGTGATGCACTTGACTGAGATGAGGAGGCTGCAGAGCTGCACGAGCTGAGACGCAGAGCAGAAATACAGGAGACACACACGCCCTCTTGTGTTGGCACTACAGTCCCGTGCAACCAACCACCAAACAAAGGCAAGCTGTGGTGACTAAACCACTGTAGCTCATGCATGCCTAATACTCATCCCTACATTTTTTGGTTTGCCTATTTTTGATTTTTGCTGCATTTCCTATAGGTCATGGTTTTGTTTTAATAATGATATATAATGATTATGTTTAATCTGAGATGGTCTTGACAATACACTTGGCAAAAGACTCTTGAAGCCCTAGTGCTTGTATAATGTGTACTGTATGTGGGGCTGTACTTATTTTAATGAGTGACTGATGGTTCATAGGAGCTGTGTATATTAAATGCAAATGCAGAGCCATGATGCTAATTCTGTATTATGGCATGTTATCAAAGTTCACATACACAATAAGGGTGATGTACATTTTACTCATTTTCAACAGATTATTAGGCTATTATTATTTTAAAAATATAACATGTAACAT
>JAQQZT010000014.1:15827964-15839274 GCA_030068275.1 Clarias platycephalus
GTGTGTGTGTGTGTGTGTGTGTGTGTGTGTGTGTGTGTGTGTGTGTGTGTGTGTGTGTGTGTGTGTGTGCACGTTCTCCTGCCAGATGTGCTCTTTCTGTAACAATGCCTCGTTATGATTACAGCTTGGCACAGACTAAGGAACACCGCTAAAAACACACACTTCACGTATCAAAAAGAAAATAATGTAGAATCAAATAGAGGGCTTTCAGCACCACAGTGACAGGGCTTTTGGTGACTCGTTGCTTTGTAGTGTATCTGCTGTCTATCTCTATTTATCACGTCCTTGATCAGAACAGAATGGAAAGTGTTGGATTGTGCACTCGAGCAGAAGCCCACCTTCCTAAACTTTTCGCACCAGAATATTGTGCACTCACTTTTAGAGAATGTGTGAAAATGGTGCACTCACATCATGATGCTTATTTACACAGTCTCACAGTCTCGGAGGAAAAAACACGCAGGCAACAAACACTTCAACTTTATTCAGTCAGAATTAATGATGTGTCATTTTTGTTCTGTTTGATAACATCGTATAGGATTTGATGTAAGATTTTTAAACGATATCTCCTTTACATGCACTTGCTGATATGAGGTATCATGTTTTACTGATAGCCCTTAAAACCCAGAGCATTTTAGTAATTTGTTGTTTTACAGTTTTTTTTATAAACATACATGGGCTCAGGATTGTGCAGTATGGAGTGATAAATCACTTTTTTTCAGCACAACTATACAAATATGGCTGAGCTGTTGTTGTAGTTGTTGGTCTTTCGGCTGCCCCCGTCGAGGGGTCGCCCCAGTGGACCAACTGATCTGCACAGGTTTGGCACAGGTTTTACGCCGGATGCCCATCCTGATGCAACCCTCCCATTTTATCTGTGCTTGGGACCGGCACTGCATCCAGTGGCTGGGGTTTAAGCACTGGCTTTCATGGTAGGCGAGAAACCTACCACTGAGCCACTAATGGCCCCCAAACATGACTGAGCAAAAATAAATAAATAAATAAATGAATAAATAAATAAATAAAATGGGTCACCTGTGCAAAGGAATAGCACAGATACACATGATCACATGTTTTATGGTTGTTTTTGGTTGTTTTTATGACCATAATAATAATAACAACAATAACAATATGCTCATTTTGAGAGTTATATTTCAGAGGCATATCTGAAAACTCAAATGCACAGTTTTACACTGGTTTTGTTACACTTACACTTTGTAATCTTGTGCTGTTGAATAGCATAAAATCATTAACTTTTTTGTTTCAGTATTAGTAAGTGCTATACCTCCTGTTGGGAAGAGACTTTTTAAACATTAAGTTGTTGGCTTGTCTTTTTTACGCTTCCTTTTTTTATTATTTACACACGTGCTGTTGCTTGCGCCTGCAGTTACTGTTGTGTGCAGAGGACCAAGTCTCACATGGGACAGGCGGGATGTTGTTCTTTGCTTGCCAATTGCATTGAAATGAGAAATTCAACAATTCTATCATGCTTTATACTCATCATCTCATCATCTACTTTATCCTGTATACAGGGTCACGGGGTTCGTGAAGCCTATCCCATTGGACTTAGGGGTGAGTTTCAATCCATCGGGTACCAATTACACACATACAGTATACACCCTCATTCACACACTATGGGCAATTTGGGAATGCCAATTAGCCTAATCCGCATGTCTTTGGACCGTGGGAGGAAACCAGAGTACCCGGAGGAAGATGGGGAGAACATACAAAGTCCATGCACACGGACCCGAGGTGGGAATCGAACCCGGACCCTGGAAGTGGAAGGCAACACTGCTAACCAATACACCACCATGCCTTTACGTTTTTTATAATAGTTAATAATTACAACTCATCATTTTTATATGATATTTAGGTTGGGGAGATGTGTGTATATATGTGCATTAAACAATATATATATACATGTGCATAAAACATGCTTGTACGTAGTATCATATTTGAGTTTAAGGTTCACTTTATTCTTCCAATATTCTTTTGTTATGGCTACCAGAAGCATGGCAAAAATCTTGCACTCTGACAAATGCTTCCTTCCATCATATACTACATTGTATACTTGACATCAGACCCTGGATCATTGTAATCATCCATATTTCCTCACATCATCTACACTAGATAATTACCATGTTCAGTGTCTTCTTCCTTCCTCTTGACTGGGTTCCCACAATATACAACAATTTATTCCATTATCTAGCCTTTATGATTTATTACAAGGTCTATCATTATTATATCTTTCACCTTTCTGACTGATTAACCAACATATCTCATGTAGGATTGTACAAAAGGGAAATGAACAATACTCTTTCACAACATTAATGCCCTAATTTCAAATGATGTACACTATTTTGTGTGTCTATTGAAAATAAATGTGTGTTTTAAATGTATTTTGTAGGATTACATTACATGTACAGTACTGGGAGGAGGCAATATGCAAATTATAGTTTGCATATTTTATTTGTTCTTGATAGTCACGATAGGGGGGTGAGTCAAAAATTATCCGCACTCCGGTTGTATTAAAATTTCTGCACTGTCTTATCAACATTTCCTTTTAAGGCTACTTTCAGTCATTTGTTGTTGTTTTTTGGTGGTCTGAAGGTGTACATGGTGAAGTTAGTCATTGAAGACTATGCTGTGTGAAGAAAGTGTTTTGTCACAAAAGTGTGTATGAAAGGATAGAGAAATTCAAGAAATGTTGTTAAAGCATCTTCCCTATAGTGCTGACCTTGCTTCATCTGACTTTTACCTGTTTGATCCTCAGAAAGCAGGCTTACGAGGATGAAGATGCACTTCTGATGAAGAAGTGAAGACAGCAGTGCATTCATGGCTCACAGTTCAGCCTAAAAAAAATTTTAATTAGCAGATACGAATGCTTGTTGGCAGATGGACAAAAAGTATTGAAAAGCAAAAAGATTGCATAGGAAAGAAGATGTATTTGTCTTTTCTAAAAGTTAATTAAAATAAAGTCGACAGCCAGAGTGCGAATAATTTTTTCAATCGTACATTCAGCTTTTTAAGGATTGCTTGCACAACTGTCTTGTTTAAATTGGTTGAATCGAACTCTGGTTTATTTTCTCCTTTGGTGCAGTTCATTTTAGCAGGTCTGAATGCAGCAATTACACTCCATTGTAGACCAAAACAACTGCATTGAGACCCTTTTTGAATGTGATCTTAGACTCGTCCCAGGCGAACTCTGGAGTAGTTTATTTGTGATGAGAATGTTGAGCTAAGCAGCTCCCATAGGCAGAGGAACTTTACATTTTTTATGCTTAACAAATATGTCTTTAGTTTAACGAGTTGAAGCTCAACAAATCGCTGTTCGTGCTCAAGATTAGCACCGTAGTTCTGTTCAGTTAACTTCATGCCGTTTTTTTTTTGCAAAGTGTGAAGCAGTTTTATGGACTTTCAAGACATTTTCTGTCTTCAAGTCAATTCAGAATTATGTTTTTTGTTGGTTTGTTTTTGTTTGATTGACTATATAATTACTACACTTATGAGTAAATGCTGACTGTGTCATTTCTTCATGTTGCACTGGAAATTTCATCACCATTACAGAGCATGGATCTTCTTCCTGTGTTTATACAGCGGTACCTTTATACGAAACACGAATTTAATCCGTTCTGAAAGCGAGCTTCTAGGGTCGAAATTTCGTATTGCAAAACGCATTTTCCCATAAGAAATAATGTAAATGCAGATAATCCGATCCAGCCACCCTATAAATATTACCATTATTACAAATTTCCAACACTATTATAATGTTTTTGCATATAAAACAATCACAACATTTATAAAAGACAAGTAAATAAAGTAAAATATGAAATAAGCATTAATGTTTAAAAATAAAACTTAGTGGCTCACTTTTTTCTTGCTACCGTCTTTGCCAACATTCTTGGGACCCATAATGCTACTGTATGTCTTCACACACACACACACACACACACAAAAAAAAAAACACATGTATGCATATGCCAAGGTATCACTGTACCTCTGTTCCAAAACAGAACCAATAAATTGAGGGAACATTCAGATCTAAGACAGTCTTAACAGAATGAAGTTGAAAATAAACATCGCAGCTAATGTTGAATAAAGTCAAATATGTACTGTATGTTAGATGATGTTGTTATGACCAATATTTGATTCCTTCTTTCAGATTGGAATATATCCATCGTTAAGCATGACTAGAAATAAAAATGGCAAAAAAAAAAATGTGGATTTTCAAGGAGGTAAACTGTCCCAAGGACAAATCTTAAACAAAAGTGTAAAACATCAACCATGACATGATGGACCTGGGTCTTCTCAAAGATATCTTCATGCTGTTCAAATCAGCTAAACAATTAACTAAACGTATGTGTTACGTTGTACCGCTTGACCTAGCATACATTAACAATCCCTGACAACTGTGATCCCTTAAACTTATACACTGGTTGACTTTTAAAATAAATCTTTTCCATAGTCTAGACTGGAACTAAATGACAGCAATGGCTTCTTTTACTAAACTATATCCTGGACAACTAGTGTGTTGATCTGGACTAAATGACTGTATGGTCATCTCACTCAGGTCACCGCAGTCACTCCACCATGCTACACACCATATGGCTCCCTTGGTTCAAGCCCACCTTAGGCGGCCGTGCTAATCATTGGAGAAAAGGGCCACTTGACACCAGCATGACAGATGGTGTTCCTAGACCAGCGTGCCTGGACTCAGTGCTGGTGCCTCGACCCTGCACTCAGATTGAGAGACACAATGAGGGTGATGATGTGTCAGAGATGATTAAATGTGATGCTGACTGCAGTTCGCTTGTTTTGTCCCTCAGGTACCTTCTTGCCTCCAGTCAATAGCAGATTTCAACACTTTTAAAGTGAAGGCACTAACAACCTTTCTGGAGCAAATAGTTAGGAGTCTGGAATTTGTTTGTTTGTTTGTTTGTTTGTTTGTTTGTTTGTTTGTTTGTTTGTTTGTTTGTTTTGGTGGTGGGAGGGTTATGAGGATTGGTCAGCTTGTTCTGATCTCTTAATTTGATTAATTAATGGCATGCCGTGAGCAATTTAAAAATGTAAAATTTTCCTTGGGAAAGAGCAAAGACTTGGTAGACCACACTCAGTAAGTTTGTTCATGTTTAAATCATATCCGATGCAATATTTAATATTCCCATTCACCAAAAAAAAATTTCAATACTTGGAGGCAAAACTTTTTCAATTAACTGTTTCCACCAAAACACAGTATTGGTGCTGATTTAATTTGTTATGTTATGCATATAATCCAGAAAGTGTGCGTGCCAAAGAGCTACTGTATTTCTGAAGTTCATGCAACATGGAAGTTATCAATCTGTCTTCCCTAAAAAGGGAAAACCAGCCATTTTGGGGGAAAAAATAAATAAAATTTCAGAATTATACTGTCTCGCTTCAAACAATAATAATTTTAAATGCAAATTAATCATATTTCTTTATGAGTATTGGTACCTAAATTGGTGTATGTTTCTTGAAGCATATGACCTTGTTGCTTAAATAGTTTTTCGGTAAAACAGCAAAAAATCTGTAGTGTCCGTAACCACTAACTTGACATTTTTGCATTTTAGAATAATACACATTTTCAGGTTTGTGTTTTATGTGAAATCTAAATTGGCCAAGTTTCATCTGAATGAAAATTAAGATCATTGAAAGATTTGAATTTTAAAAGTTACAGACACTACTGTACATACCAGGACATTAAACTGTATTTAGCAAATGCGTGTCGCTTTATCTGATAAAAATATTAATGTGTTTGCATATTTACAAAAAAAATGAAGCATGGATTGGGAGATAAGAAACATTTAGCTTTATGAAAAATGGTGTTATATGATCCTATCTGAAAAAAATCACTTTTTCACTTAGGTAAGTCACATTTTAGCCCCAATACCATGATTTAAGATCAGTCGATGCATTTGCAATGTTTTATTCAGCATTCAGTTAACCCGTCTCCTGAATAAAATTAACAGGCACCTGAGGCAGTTTACTTATGAAGATAGGAAATACAGTACTGTGTGAACTGTATGATCTGCTGAACTTGAATAAAAGTCAGACCTTATGTGGTGCTTGACTACAAAACAATACACAATCAGAGAGTTCTAATCTTCTCTGAAAAAGGAAAAAAAAAACTTTTTTTTAGGTCACAGCATGAGTGAAAAGAGTAAACGAGTTTTGATGCTTTTGTTGAAGAGTGAAACGATAGCGAATTTAGATGATTTATGTGCTGCCTGCTGGAAATGGTAATTTCAAAAAGAAAAAGCTTTAAGATTTAGGTGTGCAGGCTAGTATTAGTACTGATTGAGTGAATGGTTGTAAAGTTCTTTCCTCTAATAGTACACATTGTCTAGAGCTATTTGACTCTAGAGAGCTGATTTTAATGATTATTCTGCATACTAACATTTTGACACAACTAAACTTATGTTGAATACAAACTAACAGGGGTGACTGGGCTATCACTGTCATGCCCACTGTCTCAAAGAAGATGAATGTAAGGTTTCACTGTTTCCATCAATGTTGAATAATCAGCTGTTAAAGTTTGTTGCAAGTTGTTCTTTTCTCTCATCTGCTCCAGTTTGGGATCACTACAGTGGATCTCGCCAGTGGAGGTTTTAGGCTGGGTGCAGTTCCTGGTGCAATCTTTCCTATTTTTTATGGGATTGGGTCCAACAATGTGAGTGCACTGACTTGTTTAACCCCAGGGATGGGTCTTCAATGAGAACGGTGGAGATACTCCCCTTTATTAAGCAGGCAGTGGAAGCAATGGAAAGTAAAGTATAAAAATTAAAGGGAAAAAAAAATGCGGTGGCTGATTTTTTAAAGCCCTGACTGTAGATTCATGCAGCTGATCACAAGTCGAATGCCCCCTGGATTTGATCTTAGCATAGACTGATCACAATGTAACACAATTTTTGTCTTTGAATTGTAATCATTATTTCCTATAAGCTTACACCTAGAATTGTTGTAAAATGGGTACAATTTCCTTTAAACTTTGTTTTTGTGATCAAGACAATAATATGATAGAAATTCACAAAATATTCATATGAAAACTGGAAAGTTTAAACTTTCTGGCTTACACAAAGTCATAACAAGACCAAAATTATAATGCAAAAACATTTATTTTTAAATTGCGCAAACCAGTTTAAAAGTTTTCCTTGCTGTATGCTTATGCTGTAAATTGCTTACAGGTATTAGTGTTCAAATGTAGTAACCAAAGCCTCTGAAAGTTTTGGGAAGAATCGCTGAAGGTAGCGTTAGGGTAGTCTCAATCTAATGTCAATGTTAAAAAGAAAATCTTATATATATAAATAAATTATATGTATATAATTAAATGATAATATAATTTATTACATAGTTATACATCTTATATTATTATATTATAATAATATATAATATTATACATTTACATCAGATCAAAACCAGGGCAAATACTAATAAGATTCCAAACCATGTGCAATTTGTACAGTATGAATGCTGTTGGTTAATCGACTCAGAATATTCAGCAATCATCCTGACCATTGGCTTGTCGATCAGCATTTGTTAATCAGGTTTGCATTTAAATAAATATGACACACAACATTTGTGCTGTGTTTTTTTTTTTTTTTTTTTTTTTTTTCAGAGCTGCTGGAAATTATGTACGAGATGGCAGATCAAACCGATATGCCGCATCAAGTGGAAAGTAAATCTGCTTTCTTCATCAGATTAGCAGGGATTTGCTGGGACAGTAAATGTGGGTTTGCTGTCCCCTGACAGACAGGGAGAAGCAGTGAAAGCTCAGCCGGCTGATGTATCAAGCTGAGGGACTGCTATGTTTGTCTTCTGGCGCCAAGGGCTTTCTGGGTTTGAATGTCTGTCTAGGAGAAAAAAAAAAAAAGGAGAAGAGCAGGGGGAGAGGGGGTTGCGTTGGGTTAGTTGTGCTAATTCCTCCAGCAAGGTGATCACTCTGTCTTATCTGTAAACAAGCTATAGACCTGGAGTTTGATAAGATTTTATTGTTTGTGATCTGAGCATGGAATAGTGTGGAATATCTGACAGTGATTAATACTAATCGTTTTTTTTTTTTTCAATCATTAGAATCAAAACTAGAATCATTACATTTATATGTATGAAATATATACATGATACAAGAATTTATATGGGAATATTTAGATTATACTGTATGCTTTTTGCAAACCTTTTTTGATAGTACCTTACACATAGACATATGAACAGTTTAACATATCCACACTCATACTGTAGATTGCAAACCAAAGATTGTTTTAAAAATAGGTACATTTAGAACAAATCTTGGATAAAAAAAAAAAAAAAGACATCATATTGCTGATGAAAAGCCACTAAAGCAATGAAGTGCTTCTGATATTCCAAATGGGGTCAAAGATTTCATTATAAATGCCTGTATGATTTTTCCAGTAAGCATTTTTTTTTATAATGCTGGAGGATATCCAGTTAAAATACTAAAAATACGCAAAGAACATACATCCAAGTCTGTAAATTGATCAGAAATGTTTGCAAATTGAATTTTTTTTCACTATTCAGAACCATGATTGGACTGATTGGTTCACGCTGGCCTCCCAGGAACTCCTTTAATGGCTTTGAGTAATTTCAGGACAGTACTGGAGATGTGGCGATAACTCCCAGTTGAGTTCCTGTAATGTGCAAGTGATGTTTATGAATGATTGTGTGTACAGTTCCCACAAGCAGATGCGTCCCCTTCGCAAGTTGGCAACAAGTTATTCCTCAATTTTCAAGTATCAGGCGGGCTGTGGGCTCTGAGCCACCTTGGCCAGGAGCGTCATTCACTGCCATATTTCCTTCTTTAATACGTTTGCTCCATTCAAATTTTTTTTACTATGGTTAAGAGTCTCATCATCGTGCTGTGATTGAAGTCTTCTGTAAATGTCAATTGGTTTTCATTGGCAAGAATGTGCATTGTAGAAAACGTCAAGTTGGCCTTATTTGCATGGAATTTTTAACTAATAACACAATGGATCTTTTTTAATAATAATTTATCTACAAAAGGTTTAACTGCATAACATAACATCTTCCAAAATCCTACAATGATTGCTGACTTTTAATACGTGTTTGTTGAAATTATAAATCAGCAATAGACTGAAAAAAAATGAGATGCAATAAATATTTACAGCGTTTGAATGTCTGCATCCAAAACCCCTCTGCATTCTATAAGCAATCTTTAACTGGCCCAGAGAAAGCATAATCCAATTTAAATAATACTCCAACATGACAAGAGGCAGCTAGAATACATCTGTTCTCCAAGTTGTTAGGATAATCTTAATCTTTGCTACGATCTGAACAAATGGACAAAACATTTCACGCCACCACTTCTACATGATGGCCCACAGACAGAGAGACTACTCTGCAATTTCCTATTGTATCGAAGGTTATTTTTTTCCCCCCCAAAAAAATTGAATGCCACTGTTGAGAGGCTCTTGGAAAAATAACAGTGAATTAGACAGATTTTTGGAGTGCCATATTTATTTTTTTTTTTTTTTTGCATTCATTCCCTTACCTACCACAGAGGCTGTACCTGCAGGTGGACTGGAGGAACTGAAGGAGCCAAGACAAGGTGGAACAGTGGCATGGCTGAGAAATAGAGGGATTTAACTACCTGACAGCCTGGAGCGGTACGTTGACACAACAAGTCATCTCATGTCAAGTGTCACAGGAAAGCCACTCACTAACCCAGGCCTTCTACAGAGGGGAGTGAAAGAGTGGGAAGATGGTTAAAGGGCAAATCCCCCCCAGCTTTCCCTTGCAGTGAACAACAAGCCGCTTTCATGCTTCATGAAACTCTGGGGGAAACTGACACCTTTTTCAGTCATAGTCACCAGCTTGCCTTGGGGAACTGCTATCTTGTCATCTGTATTATTTCATAAGGCCAAACAGGAAGTGGCCTGTTTACTCTAGAAAGATTCGTTTTAGAAAATGTGTGTGCCAAAGAAGCTACTTCTGAAGTTTATGCAACATGGAAGTGACCAATCTCGCTTCCCTAAAAATTTCAGCCATTTTTGGAGAGATGATTTTTTTCAGTGTTATTTTTAGTGTTATACTTTCTCGCTTCAAACAGGAATAATTTAAAATGCATATTTCTTTATGAGTATTGATACTAAAATTGGTGTAAACTTCTACTGGTGTAAGCATATGACCTGTAAAAATAGTTGCTTAAATGTAAAAGATTTGGTTTTTGGTAAAAGCTTAAAAAGCGAAAAAAAATCTGTAGTGTCCGTAACCATGTCAAGTTCATGTTGCAATATCTTAACAATTGAGCATTTTAGAATAATAAATTTTTTCAGGTTTATGTCTTTTCATGTGAAATCAAAATTTATCCAAGGTTCATCTAAATGACAGTTAAGATCATTGTAAAAATTGAATTCAAAAAAGTTACACAAAAGGGCATGAAATAGTATTTAGCGAACATGTTTCTTTTTATCTGATAAAAATATAAATATGCATGCATATTTACAAAAAATGGAGCACAGATCAGGAGATAAGAAGCATTAAGTATTATGAAAAATGGTGTACTATGATCCTGTCTGAAAATTTATTTTTCACCTTGGTGACACTTTTTAACATATTTTATAACATAATTACTTAGGTACTTGTGTAGCCAGCAAGAACTTTTGTTGACTGAAATAACCAAGATTTTTGTATATCGTATACTTTAGAATGCATTATTCTATATTACACATGATTTACATTGTACCTGTTTCAACCATCACACTGACATTTAGCTCCTCAGCTAAAGATGTATTCTCATGTTTCACACTAAATACACACGGAACAACTCTGTAACCCAATAGTCACATTTGGGCTCTCTCATTGGCGTCAGCAAGCCCGCAGCCAGCTACAAAAAAGACATAACTGGCATTCCAGCCTTATCTTTACACTTTCTAAATGGATTGGAGACAAGAGAACCACAACATTTGCTCGTAAGCAACAAGAGTGACCTCCATGACAGGCAGGCAAAGGGTGAAGTCAGCTTTGCAATGCCCAATTACGCCTGTTGTGTTAGAGTTTCCATGATCCTATTGGTATAAACTCCATCATGCTGTAATGATGTTTTAAATAAGAACTTGTCCGCAGCGGTGATGAAAGACAGAGTGCTTCATCTCTGCAGAGCAGTTTACTTTCATGTACAGGTGAGGCATGACGGAATGAACCGGAGTGAGTTATTGTAACTTATTATTAACTTATTATTAACTTGTTATTATTAGTTATTGTTAGTTAACTGTAGCATGGGAGATGGGTGGTCTCGTAGGGTGTCTTGCATTGAAATCTGCT
>JAQQZT010000014.1:15846081-15867021 GCA_030068275.1 Clarias platycephalus
TAAATGCTACCTGACCAAACTGCATCCAGTCAAGTCAAACTGGCCAGAATAAAAAAAAGAAAGAAAAACTCTTGCAATAAAAATAACAAGCTATTAAGAAGTTTCTTCTAAAAATGAATTACACTACAGAGTCTGCCCTGCGACAGATTATAAGATGTATATATATACTGTATATTTAAGATAAGATATACAGGATATATAAGATAAGATGGATAAAACTCAATCATATTGTGAATTTATTCAGGCCAACATCGAAATGATGCTGAATGTGAATAAAGGAAGTGAAACTTGTTCATGCTGTAGCTACACATGTTACACATGTTGGTTGTTAAATGAACAACCAGAAGTCAAACTAAGTTTTTAACCTTTAAAAAGTAAAAGTTGCTAAAACTGCAATTTCTAAATCCAAAGCATCTTAGGTTGAAATATAAAAAATATTTACACACAAAAAAATGTTATACGCACTTGAACAGTTGTTATCTATGCCCTATTTTTAAAACTCGAATTAAATTATGACAGTAATGTATAGTGTTACGTTTCCTCTATAGATAGTCAGTAGTCGCAACATTGTTGATGCTATCATGTGACCATCAGAATAGAGGGATTTGTGTACCATTCCAGTCATTTCATTTTATTAAACATTACGTTGTCCACATGAAAAGACTCCATGCTATGGACTTAATTCTTGTTATCACTTGCACTATAGCAGCTATAAACCTTTGGTTCCTTAAACCCTTTCTAGTCAAAAGAATCTTTCCAGAGACTCTTTCCAAGGATGCTATATAGACACAAAAACATCACTTTATCAAACAGTTTATGGAGTTATTATAGAATATTATATTAAATCTATAGCTTATATATAAGGTGGCACAGTGGTATAGCGGTTAGACTGTCGCCTTGCACCTCCAGGTTTTGGGTTCGATTCCCACCTTGGGGTCTGTGTGCATGGAGTTTGCATGTTCTCCACATGCTTGGTGGGTTTCCTCTTGGTACGCCGGTTTCCTCCCACAGTCCAAAGACATTACGATTGGGCTGATTGGCGGTCCTAAATTGCCATAGTGTGTGACTGACCATGTGCGTCTGTGTATGTGTGTGCGCATAAAGCGGTATAGATGATGATATGCAGCATAAAGTGGTATAGATGATGATATCAGCACCGATCGACAAAGTCGTCAATGGTACAATATTACCGCGAGTCTGACGTTTATATCTGGTTTATGTTAATATAACAACGACGCCTATTTACTAGATGTGCATCTTACCCTTAAGCGTGTGAAAATGCGAGCGGCACACCGGTTCCACGCAACTATTTACTAACACTGCATCCTTTTCTTAGCTGCGAGTAAGCTGCCTTAGTGAGTGAATAAATGGAGCGTATTGACGTCCTGCTGCGCTCAGGTTGTGCTGTATTTGATCAATCAAAGCTCCTCAATGGGGATGTGGAACGAAACTGATATATGAGGGGAGCTACAGTATAGCGAAGAGGGTGTTTATTCATTTGTATGTGTATGTGTATCTGTTAGGTTGGTGAGCGATTGTGTGTGTGTGTGTGCACGCTATTCAATTTGGCCTCGTACGCACTGCCCCTCTTGGTCCGTCCCTGCAATTTGCCGGCTATGCACACGCGCCTGAAATGAAAAGCTAGGGGTGTGTGCGTGTGTCTGTGTATGAGCGTGCTGGGTGTGTGTGCGTGTGTATATGTGTGTGTGTGCGGGGGGGGGGGTGATCAACGAGCTCTTACAAAGCTGACATAAGTTACAAGCAAAAATTTTAATTAGCAGGGCGGCACATGGCGATAATTCACTGCCTCTTTTGTCTGTCTGCTTGTTTGTCATTGTGCCGGTCTATTCATTGCTCTCGGCATCTGCATGCCCTGGGAGGAGAGCGAGAGAGTGGCAACACAGGCAGCATTTATACTCGGGGGAATACAGAAACTTAGCCATACACTCGTCACAGTGGTATTTAGAGACCCAGACTGATTAGTGGTTGTTGTAACATCACTTGTGCTCAAGTGTTCTTTATCCATAAATCTTTCAAAGCCTGCTCACACGGGCCTGTTTATGTTTGCTTTCATGGCACGACATCATGTTTTGGATGCTTTTGTGTCTTTTTTTTGTTTTGTTTTGTTTGTTTCGCTTTCGTACAGGCCGTGTTTATTATTAGCCGAACGTATTAAAGTGCAATTAATGTATGGATAATTTCATGCTTCGCCGCATAATTCACGTTATCAGGTGACTTCCTGTCCATGTCATGTAACTTGACAGAAATCCGTGTCCAAATCGAATCCGGTCTTATCAGCAGTCCATCTCGTCGGAGAGGACGGCAGCACAGCATCCACAGCTGGAAAAACATGACGAAAGCCACATGCTTCAAATTAGTGTTCTGAAATAAAGCAGGACTGCATGTTACAGTAGAAATAACATCTCGCTATATGCTATACTGTACTGCGTATAAACGGTAAAAACGGAGATCTGGATCCGTGCATTCTGTCCAGCGCCAGAACATTTGGCATCCATCTGTCAAAGCAGGTGAAATATTCACTATGAAGCTAGTGTCACGTCAGCAGGAAGCAATGAAACCTATAAATATTTCACACAGCGCATTATGCCGTCTGCTACCCCACAAGCTCCGTGCATCCTGTACTGTTGTTTATCTTTTATTTACCCCGGGGTGTGTTTGTGAAAGCACCAATAATTCTAGACGGGCTCTGAAAGCCAGTACCGCTGCCATGAAGACCTGCGTGTGTGTGTGTGTGTGTGTGTGTTTGGGACAGAGGGTGAGGGGCTCAAAGCTAAAGGGTGGTAATTAGAGAAGAACCCCCTACACACACACACACACACACACACACCAAAGTATATATGCATTGGAACAGGCTCTTTTGAATATAAAGTGTTCTTAATGTTCTTAAACCCCCCCCCCCCCCCGATAATGAAACGCTAAATGCACAAGTCTCCAGAGTTCACACACACCGAATGGAACTCTAGAGAAAAAAAACCATCCAGTGAGTGTCAGCTCAGCAAGCGGAGGTCAGAGGAGAAGAGCCAGACTGATTCAACAATCATGACTCTTTACAATCATCGTAAGCAGAAAAGCATCTCACATTAAATCTTGCTAGAATTGCAGAAAAACCAACAACCAACATGATTGTTTCTCCTCCGAGCTGTTCAGTTTATCGCGGTTAGGCTTCAGGTTATGCATGCATGTCGTGAAAAGACAAAAAGCAAACGTGTGTGTATCCCTAACAAGCTCATTGTGCACTCCTACTGTATCTATGACCCCAAACAAAGCATGACAATGTTCTTCCCACACCTCAGTCTGGTTTGTCCCGTATCCTACAGCCCCCTGAAGCCCGAGGCCCTCCTGCTTTTCCTCCGTTCATTGTCTTCCTCACCATGGACATCAGCGGCACACTGACATGCTAGCAGGCTTGTTAGTGACCCGAGCATTCCCCAAGCTCAAACTGTTGCCATCTGGCCCCGGTGCCTCTTAACCTTGGGCGCTTTGTCTTTCGTTTAACTCCTGGTGCTCTGATTTATCACCGTAACCGTGTACAGAGAACCCCCCACTAGGCTCACAGCTCAGGGCAAGATGTTGGCTAAAAGGGATTATTTATGGATTCGGGTTTGATCTTTAATAGAAGATGGTTATTATACCATAATCGGGTGATGAAGGCTCTTTTAACAGAATGCGTAATGAGAACTTCCTCCGTAAGTGACATGTATGTGCGGGTTTTATTTATAATAAATATAAGTATAATGTAAATAAGTAAAAAATTGCCTTATAAATTGAACGCAGACTGACCAATCGGAACACCTTAATCAGCATGATGTAACTGTTGAATTGGATTTTTTGCTCATTTGCTAAATAAATAACCCATCCATCTAGGAACCTCTGCAGTCCAACTAGGCACCATGGAGGCCCATGGTGACCATTGTATTTATTCCCATTTTCACAACCGTGGTAGGACCTCTGGTCAACATTCCCAAGACAATTTGGGAACGCCGATTAGCCTAACCTGCATGTCTTCGGACTGTGGGAAGAAACCGGAGAACCCAGAAGAAACCCACCAAGCACGGAGAGAACATGCAAGGTCCATGCATGCATACAGACCCCGAGGTGGGAATCGAACCCAGACCCTGGAGGTGCAAGGTGACATGGCTAACCACTAAGCCAACGTGCCGCTATAAATAACGCTAGTTAAATAAACCTCAACCATGATTTTGCTACATGCATTTAAAGAAAAGCAAAGGATACATTGATTTATTCATTCGAATATCATCTACAGTATGACCAGTAAATGCCAAGCTCAAAACTCTCTTCTTTTTATCCTAGCCATTGTGCATGCATGTGTGTGCGTGCATGTGTGTGTGTGTGTGTGTTTGAACATACCTCAGTGTCTCTTTTATGCAGGATATTTCTTGCGTGACTAATATTTCTGCATCTACAAGTTCACCCCGAAGAACAGAACCGGAGGCATTTCCATAAATTTGCTTAATGCAACAATTTCCTGTTAACAAAGGACAATTTGGGGGCCACAATGTTGCGTTTTGCGCCTTTCATCATGCTCGCCTGATTTTCATATAAAAGTCTTGTTTAAGGCACTCCGCACTACACAGGGCATTATGTCCGTGAATGAGAGAGACAGAATGAGAGACAGAGAGAGAAAGAGGGGAGAAGAGCTGTTAGTGGATATTCATTTATGGCCTGCTTTTTAGAAGGAAGCCTGGAAAACAATGAAATATTCATCATCGAAAGACAAATGGCACAGACAGGGAGAGGGCGCTAAATTATACAGGAAAGGTTAGGATCTAATTGAATTAGGATCCATGGAGAGCACAAGCTAGCCAACTGCAGGGGGTTCACGGTTCCACAAGTCTCTCTCTCTCTCTCTCTCGCTCTCTAACTAATTCCCTTGCTTTCTCTCAAGCCCCTCCTCCAACCGTTCTGCCTTTTAATAATACCAATTTTGCAGCGCAAAATGCCCGCGTGGCAATAAATCGCAGCACAAATTATTCATCCGTTTGTTTCCAAATCGCGAGGCTGCAATAGCCAGCGTGTCGTGCATGTGTTTGTCTTTGAAAATGGCTGTAATTGACAGCATAACCTACAGGGAGAAAGTTCTCCAGGCATTAGACGAAGTGAATGCGGATGATATGAGATATAAATTAATGTTCCAACCATCATTTTATTTATTTTATTTATTTTTTGCCGTCTATTAATCTTGAAAATGTACGATCGCTGAATGCGAAATGTAGATGTCTTGCTTTTCCAGGAAATGTCATTCTTTTGCATGATTTAAAATAGATATATTCTAAGAAATATGAATCTAAACGGATTTGCTGGCGAAATGTATTTAACTTGATCAACAAAGGCAAACCAGGATAAAGCCCACCATGCGAGCATGTACACCCCCCCCCCCCCCCCCCCAACACACACACACACACACACACACAATCTCCCAACGCTGTTACCAAAATAACCTTATTAGAATCGAGGGAATCTGATTGTATATTCCCCTGAGATTAGCATTTTACTAGTTAATTTAATTTGAAGGGAGGAACGGCTGAGCAGCACACAGCACAGGGGAGAAAAGAAAGACAAGTGCACGTCTCTAACAGGTGGCTGAGCCGACCTCAGCTGATGTAGCTTCGCCCTCTGACACTGACCTTGCCCACTTAGGTTTCTCTCTTATGTCGCTTCCTGTCCCCATCTCTCTCTGTCTCTCTCTCTCTCTCTCTTCTTTTTGTTTCCTCCCACTAAATAAATAGCTCTCCTTGCTTCAAGAGGGCCAAGAGAAAGACACCAGTAGGTAAATATGTTACAGCACTCGCAACAGCGGAAGCCATTCGAGGGAAAATAATTCCTCCTCCTGGTCTCCTTAGGGACCCTCTTGTCTCTACATTTCTTGTTCTTTTTTTTTCTCTTTTCCCGAAGGGGGCTGGATTTACATAAAAGGAGCAGCAGCTATAGCACTCTGAAAGGGCCCCTAACTGGTGGGAGGATTAAGTGTATCATTGAATGGAATTATGTTGTAAATGACAGGGTGGCAGGGACTCCTCTTGGCCCCCTTCTCTCTTCTCCACCCCCCCCCCCACCCCCCCACCCCCCCATCCCTCCATCCGCCACACCAGTCACCCCCCACACACACACTCCCTCAGTGCCGTGGTCCCATCTGGTCCTTTAAAAAAAAAAAAAATACCTAGTAGTAATTACCCACAGATGGCTTAGGGGGCTTGAACGTGGGTCGTCCAGCCAGGTGCCTGTGAATCCTGCTGGGCTACTGCATTCACCACCAGGCAGCATGGAGAAGTGGACCTGGGGTCACTGACCCACCACTTTATCTAGCTTTTCTCTATCTTATTATTATTAAATACAATCTTAAAACTGATTCACATTGATAAAGTGTTGCGATGAAGGCTGTATTCATGTATGGCTTTACACCTATACATTCATGCCACTCAAAAACACATTACATACTGTATGATGAGAAAGGTATTTACATTTGGCACAAGACATTCTTGTCGGTATTTGTTTTGTAGTTGCAGTCAGGTTAGAACCTGGACTAATCTGTATGTGTTGGGTGTTTATTATTATTATTATTATTATTATTATTATTATTATTATTATAAATAATTCTAATTTTACATTTTGGTTACTAGTTGCATAGTTATTTGGGTGTATATGGGGGTGAAGGGTATAAACACAAAAATTAACTATTGCCAGGAACCTACTACAACTACTATATGATCTTTATTTCTTTCTACACTGTATAACAATGCTGAAGGCGTCCAAAATATACAATAATATCCTTTAAACCGTTGATATTGAGGTGTAAATCCTTCATAACGGCTCTAATCTGAGGTGCTGGTTGTTAATTGGTGATTTCTGAGGCTGGTGACTCGAAATGAACTTCTCCTCTGCAGCAGAAGTACGTTTTGGTCTTGCTTTCCTGGGAAGGTCTTCATGAGAGACAGTTTCATTATGGTGCTTGATGGGTTTCGCAAATGCAGAAATGGACAATACTGCTCTTGCAAGAACTATTCCAGAACAGCTGACCTTGGTGTCTTCAAATAACAACTGACTGTTGTTGTTGTTGTTGTTGTTGTTGTTATTGTTGTTGTTACTTAATTACCTAATTCCATATGTGTTATTTTATAGTTCTGAAAAAAAAAATCCAGAAAAAGATCATTGATTGCTCCATAATGTAGGGGAAAAAATCCAAACTTTTGATTGGTACCTTATATCACATTATGAATATATGTGTGTGTTCCATAAATACATATATGTGTATTACATTTATACACACGATAATATGATACATTATAATATTTTATCACCATATGTATAAATAATTACTTATTTAATATATATTTTTTGGATTAACTACAGTACTTTAGCTAGAATATTAATGCCATCTGCATCTCCATTCCTCTCAGGTCGGCAGGGAGACTGCACGTTACTCCGGTTGTAAGTCAAGCTGCGTCCTCATAATGAAGGGATGCCATACTGTATCGATCGGTTGTGACTGGCCAGAGAAGAAAACAGAGAAAAACAGGAATGCTGAAGCCTTTGTAGAAAGCCTCATCTGAGGAAGCATATCTGTGTATCTTGTGTTGGAGGCCTTTGGTGCTGTTTCAGTGATAAAAACCATTAAAAGACACTTTTTTTGCTCTCTTATGGGGGGTGAAATGTGTGTGTGTGGTGGGGTTTGTGGGTGGGTGTTTAGGGCATCTACTGTATATTTATTCTACCATATGTTTCCCTACTGTAATAAAGCAGCTTTCGCAGAGAAACATGATGCTTTACAATGAATGGAGCAGATTTGATTTCAGGTCTTATCATTTACATCTAACCTACAGATTACGTCACCCTTATATTCAACACAAAACCCAACATCAAAAGCATCGATTCTAGAAGAAGAAAAAAATCAAACACTCTAACCACACCTCCTTTTGACACATTCCCCCAGAAGCCCAACAGCTTTAGAAGAATCGTGTCACATAGTGGCTGATTTTCGAAATAGCTCGTCTTATAGATTGGTATTGATCCCTTCCTAATTATGGTGATGATCACACACAATAGCTTGCATTATGAGATCCCGAATAACCGATTTCGGAGTAAAAGCGTTCCTGCTTAGTATTGCTGAGACTAAACACAATTACACACTTGTTTGGAAAGTATAATGAACCTGGATTGCCATCACAGCACGTTTTTTTTTTAAATAAAACCTCCAATCTAAGAATAGTTTATTAATATTATCCCAACTGACTTTATTATAAGGTCTTCGGTCAGCCGGCGGATTTATTCATTTTTTTTCCATGCAGGCTCCCTGTTCTAACACCGAGTGCTATTCAGGCTGCTGGTACAGGGTGAATACAGTCACTCTCTCAGTAAACAATAGACGCTTGACCCCTGGCACAGACACACATAAAACTCCAGTGCCTCTCGTCAATGGCCCACTGCCTTTAACATTATTCATGGGGAGAGGACCGCGACAAAGGTATGATGCGGGACCTTTTCCTCCATTAAATTTGCAAGAGAGGCACGTTTTTTCAGAAGCCAGCCAATGGCGCGGAGAAGGTGTCGAGCCGCGCTGGTATTGGCTGTGTAGGCTCTAATAGCTTTGACATTCACGCTGGGCGTTGATGGAAATTACAAATTCAGCATGTAGTGCCCAAGAAGGGGCTCATTTATGAATTGCTGCGAACCTACAGTGATAAAGTATTTTATTTGATTGCGAAAGTTAGATATAATGAGCCACATAAGGTGTTTCACAAAGAAATTATTAGCGAAATCTTTTCACCGAGTGCTTCAGTGATGAAGAGTAGGGGTTCTCAAACCTTACTATTACTGTAGAACTACTCAGTACAGATGTATTTTATGACTATGAACCAACTAACCAAATATTTAACGTTATTTGAACAGTGATATTTGCGCTATTTATTCTATCTAGCTGTAGAGCTTTTTTATTCCCTAAGCGTCTTTTCAAATTTTACAGGTCATTTATATAACAGAACACAGTTATAAAAGTACAATCTACCTTTATTTCTCTACTGTATATAATCTACGACTATGTACACCAATGCACTCACCGCAGCATTTCATTAGTACTTGGTTACCATCAAGGTAGAACGTTTTCTCAGTAGTGTTGGTGAATGATTGTGTATCTCGTCTGCAAGCTGAAAGTTATCTGTTGATTTTAACCTCATAAAGACCTGAGCTTGGTTTTTCCATGCATTTTTTATTTCTCCTTTGGGACAAATGTATATTTGGTATTAGTAGAAGCTGATGAAGTATAACATCTAAGTATTGTCTTTGAACAGAAAACAGAGTTTGACACTCTCTTGCGTTTCTACTAATTCGTGTATTGCGCTTTTGCCTCCATTATATGACGCTATAAATTGTCTACTAATAAGGACAACAAGTCTAAGTTAGACAGAACGATGTATAAAGTGCAGTGAACCCAAAATGTAATGTCTTCATATGAGGATGCGGGGTCCCAGGAGACTAAAGGATCAGGCGTTTCACTTGTTGAATGTTCATAGGATCGACCGCAGTAGGCTCTGAACCACCTCGGCCAGAATCATCATCGAGAACATTCAAATGTTTTACCGCGGGTCTCATCACTGTGCTGTAAATGTCAGTTTGGTTATATACCTTCATTCACAAGAAATTTCATCACAATTTCATGTAAATGCGCCTTTTACGGTTTTTTTAGCTGCTGAGGTTTGGATTAAACCCAGTAAACCAAGGACGTGACCAAGGAAATGTTTTAATAACTAAGAGAACTAGTCAGGATATGTTATATACAGTAAAAGTAAAACGTTTGGACACAAGCTTGGATTTATTTTCTACATTTTAGAACAATACTGGATTTTCTTCACAACTATGAAATAACACATATGGCATTAGGTACTTAAGTGACATTAACAGTCAGTTGTTATTTTAAGACACTGGAGTAGTTCTTGCAAGAACAGTATTTTCAAGTGCATTTGGAAAAAAAATATCAGGCACCATGATGTAATATTATATACATACATATATAAAATACATATACATGATGTAATATTATATACATACATATATACTGTATAATACATATACATGATGTAATATTATATACATACATGATGTAATATTTTATACATACATATACATAATATTATATACATACATATACTGTATAGCTATATACATACATATACTGTATAGCTATATACATACATATACTGTATAGCTATATACATACATGTATATACACCAAGCATAATCAGACAATTGTATATATACAAGACCCTCTACAAAGTCATATTTGTTCTGAAAAATGGATCCAGTATTTCCATCTCCATCTCCACAGAGCCATTTTGTCCACAAACATGGAACAGGTCAACAGATATGATAGCACGACTCCCACAAGGGCAGTGGAGCCTGGAGGCAGCCGGACTCCATCATTGCCCTGGAGTGCTATTGATTCTTTATTAAGCCAGTGAGGAGTTCATAGGAAAGGTCTGAGGAGCTCCTTCTCACAGTTATCTTTGAAAGAAAGGTGGCATTTATTTGTTGTGACAAAGAGGACTGAAAGCAAGGAACTCAGCATCCTTAAAGCATTCTTCTCCAAAGCCCAGCCACCGCTTAGATTCCTGAGCGGAAGTGTTACATGACATTGCTCGCAATCTTCAGTGAGTGTTCAAATAAATTTTTAAGAAGTGTGGTTAAATAGGTAGTATTATATTTCTCATAATCCAGTGTTTGCCAAAAAATGATAAAAGACTTATATAGATTTATAACACAATAAAAGAGTATATAGAACATCTACATACAGTACCCAATCCAGGTATCAGCATGGTTTTGGGAGATGGAAGGAAACCAGAGAACGCAGATGAAACCTACGTGAAGAACATGCAAAAGTGTATACAGGCATTTTATATTGGGTCAGGAAAAAAAAAACAAGAGCCAATTCTGATCTACATACTTTATTGCAATAACATTGTACATTTGTACAGTTACACACTTCCTCACCTTTGTAACATTTTGGATTCATTTAGATTCACACATATTAGGTTAAGTGTAGCTACTTATTATTATTATTATTATTATTATTATTATTATTAACTTTAAACACAGCATATAATCTAACACAAGGACATGCATGTTTTATACAGAATATATATCTGACAAATAGAATATAATTTATTATTACTAATATTTGTATTCTACATGGACAAAAAAAAAAAAATTTATATAGCCAGCATTTTACATATCTTAAGAACAGATTTCTGGCCATTTGCAGCAAGGTGTAAGATGCGTGCACTAATTAGCTTAGACATGATGGCATTGTGTCAGCTGGACCACCGTGGACAACAGTGTCCTCATGCTCCCTCCAGCAGCAGCAGCAGACACAGTAGAGTTGCTGGCTGAACATATGCCAAAGCAGAGATGATCAGATCGTCTACTGCGTAACTGATTATTGAATATGGTCTTTACAAAAACGACCAAAGTATAGTGACGACCTCCGAAAAAACATGCAATCCAAATGTTATGGCAGTTATTCATTGAGAATTATTTATTTATCAAACAATTTCCTGTAATCATGCAGAAACTATTAGAGATGAATCCTGGCAATTAATGCAAGAAATGCTGCCTTGTGTTTGGTTTAATTTCAGCACTATCATCAGTGAGGCTGGAGATTTTTTAAGGAAATAAATGCCAGGAATAATGAGTTAGGACTCTGACACCTATTTCCTGTTCCACTAACCTGGGTTGGCTCTTGGTGCAGGTGAAATGGCGAGTGACTGTTTTAGCTGGAACTTCGCTGTTGTTAGTGTGATGGCAGCGCTTCATCCGCGGGTTAATTAACGCTGAAATGTTCTCCCTGCCACCACAGCTGTGGCATAATTGATAGAGTGCTATTTACTGTGCAAAGTAAAATTATGCATGCAATACACTTAAAAATATACAATTATAGCTGGGTAGTAATGTTTGAAAAGGTTGTGTTGGTTACATTTGCCTGATGTAATTAACGTTACTTAGAAGCAGGAGGGGAACATATTGGCAAGAACATGCCATAAATGGCTTAGGTTTGGGGAAAACGGAGAGCAAGAGAGAGATGGTAATTAATGTTGTGGGAGGCATGTTGTAGAAGTGTGGGGTCCATAAAAATGAAATTTTATTGTATTTGGCTACATAGTATAGTATGTTTGTTTGTACTCATCGTTTTACTGTAGATTTTAAATACTGTACATAACCACAGCATATCAAAGTATATCACAGTATATACTGTACAGTAGTTGTGTCTTAGGCAACATATTATCTTTACTACAAGTTTGTTATATATGTTTATCATGTCTGCATTTTATGTACAAAACCATTGAATATTTACAAACATAACTTAAAATTAATAAATAAATTACAATACAGAAGAATATTTGCATGCCTGTAAAGAAAGCCATTTTCAGATGGAAACAAAAGAAACCTTCTGGGGTTTGCATAAAAGAATAAAGAAATAAGTAAGTGTGATAAAAACTCATATTCTCCAGCACACTCAGTAAAACCTAACAGCTGGTTTGCTTATATGTAGTAATGTGCAAACGTCTTGGACGCATCCAAAAATAAATTAAATTGCATAAGCAAATATGCCTTTGAAAACAATTCTACATAAAATAAATTTCTATAAAAAGCACTAAAGAGTAAGAAAATAACCAGTCAATACTTGGTGTAAAAACTCTTGTATGGTGTTAGTAGTGTACAAATTTGTACAGTTTTGTAAGTAAAACAGCCGGGAGAATATGCCTGAGTTTTTCTGGTAACTTTGTCGCACTTGTTTGCTTGTTATAAATAAATGAAAGCTATTTTATAAATTAAATAAATAAATAAATAAATATGACTGGAGCTATAGGTGGCGGTAATGCAACTTACGGGATGCCAACCGGCGTATAATAAGAACAACAAATAAATAATAAATCAATCAATAAATCAATAAATACACATTTATATTTTATCATATAAATAAATATATAATAAAAATAATAATAATAATAGTAACAACAAAAACAATAATAATAATAATAATAATAATAATAGTAATAATAATAAAAATGAATAATAATAGAAAATCTGCTTGAATTTACTTGTTTTTTACATTTACATTGTGTATGGGTGGCACTAAAACAAACAAAATCAACAAACTAAGTAACTAACCAAATCAAACCAACAAAAATAATAAATAAACAGACAGACAGACAGACAGACAGACAGACAGATAGATAGATAGATAGATAGATAGATAGATAGATAGATAGATAGATAGATAGATAGATAGATAGATAGATAGATGCTTGCTTTCTTATCCATAACAATAATTATTACTCATTTAAATGTATTTAATTGATGAGGGTTTTTTAATTTGTTTATTTGGGGTTTTTATTATTATTATTATTATTATTATTATTATTATTATTACAGATAATAGAAAGTAGTATATTATTTATATATTATTAATATATGTAAGGCCTGATTTCAAGTTGCAAGGTCTTTATTTTTCGATTTCTTTCCAACAGAGTGGTGAATATTTTACCCACACATTTGTAAAAATATACTCCAAAACTGAGCTTAGCACCCACCTGCTATTACTCAATCATTGATTTTACTTGTACTATGTGTTTCCCTTTAGCTTGTCTTTACCTCCTGTCTGACGAAAAAGAAACTCACCCTCCAGTAATAAGTCATGGTCAGGCCATCTTTTATTACTCTCTCCTGGTTTCCAGCAACAGTTTCCATTTCGTTTGGGCCAAACTAAAAAGGGGACTACACACGCCATCCATTGGCCTTCTTATTGATTTGCCAGGGTGTTGAAAAGGTCTTTGGTCATGCCCTTACCAAAGCATACTAATTTGCTCGATCAAGTCTGTCAGAATATCGACTGGGAGGAGGTACAGCTCGCGCCATTGTGCTCCCTTCAGCGGGGGAGCCATGCCGTGAAACAGGATTACCAGAGGTCACACAGGCACTGAAAGGATGTCCATCACTTTCTGTCTGAGAACACAAAAGGGGTGGGAACTGGGACGTGATTGAGATGTAGAAGACGAGAGGAATGGCGGAAAAAAAAAAAAAAGAGAGGCGGGGGAGCAAGGAGGAAAACACTTCTTGCATGCAAATGATTGGCCTGTTAATGTATTCATGGCCTTCTCGCAGGGGTTTAATCACAGTGCATGCTTGGCAGTCCTTCAGACACTGCACTCTGAAATGTATGGGTATAACGTTTCAAAAATATTTTTTTGCTGTGATGCTAATGGCCTGTTAGTTAAAATATAAGCAAATAAGGGATGAATATTAGACATATCTCCACATGACCCGGTGCACTCGAGTGTAATATTAGAAACACACTTGCACCTTGAACCAAAATAAGACATTGGGTGCATCACTGCTCTACACCTTTACCATGCTGACAAGCCGACAATCACTGAAACAAACACCAACGCTGAGATGATCTTTTGATTCGGATGTGATGATAGAAATTTTGGATCCACTTGAGTACATTTTGTCCATGATTGCAAAACTAACCCTAGTGACCTACACAATCAAAATGTCCTAAGGTTTATACACAATAATGTAGAAACCTAAGGAAATTTTGGAAGGAAAATAAGATACAGTATGTAAAAATAAACATATATTTTAACAGGTTATTTTAGTCTAAGGAATTCTAATTATTATTATTATTATTATTATTATTATTAATAATTTGTCCTATTTAATATTTTTTTTATAGTCATGTATATATAAATAAATAAAAGCTGCTTCTACTCAATACACATACATTCCATGTGTTCGCTCATCTCTAGCATATTCCTATTGTGTTATATACTGTAGTTGTCTTCCATCAGTGAACCGCTGAACTCCATCTGGGATCACCCTGTCTCTTTGTTTAGCACGTTTTTTTTTTTATTATTTTTTTTTATTATCATCATCATTATTAGCCCTGTGATTCAAACAAATATCCAGTTATCCATTATCACCTGGGCCTGATTGTGCACCTCTTTATGGTGATGTCAAATCCTCTTACCTCTATAGGTGAGACATCTGCCGGTGCTTCCTGGCTCATCAGAGGCACTCGTCGCTCACCGCCCCTTCTAACCTGATCACATAGGTATTTCGCTTTCAGCTCGCCCTCTGCGTTTTGTTTGTTTGATTTGCCGAGCAGGTGTTTTATAACCATTAAAGCCTCCAGTGTGACCCCGGCTCTGAGGAGTAGGCAAATAGAGCAAGCGGACAGTCGAGTCATGCGAGTGATTTTTTTTCTTCTTTTTCTTTTTTTGCCCTCAATGGAACCATCTGGTGACTGAATAAGAGGGGGGGAAAGGGAGGGGGGGGGGAGGACGGAGAGTACATCTAGCTGTTTACCTTTGCCCGTGTTATTGTGTTTTTGGGGAAAGCAAAGGGACACCAGAGAGGACGGTGTCTGTACTGATGGTTTAAAAACCAATGATGCTGTTTACAGGAACAAATTTGTTAGCAAGCACCTGCCTTTTCCAAATGAAGTAGAGAAGCTGTCTAATGATTACGAAATTTCAAGCAGTTAGAAGAAGAAAAAGAACAACATGAAGTGAGTCACTGTTTTCTTTTACGATGAAAAGATAAATACTGTTTGGCAACAGTGAATTATTCCATGATTCACATGTAAAGTTTATATACTTAAATGCTACAGCATGCTGTCATTCGTCCATGTTTCATTTATTTTCACATGGGAAACAGGTTTCATATTTGCATGTGAATTTCCTCCAGATTTTTTTTTTCATGTTACATTTTTTCTAATTTGATCACATGTCACTCATATGATGTCATTAGAATTTATACTTCATATGCAATTTTAGGTCATACAACCAAGAAATTGACCATTTTTATATTTTTCATGTTTTCACCCAATTGCATGCAACAATCAGTCTCATGAAATGATGATTATGATTTATGTCAGAATTTTTAAACCAAATTAAGACATGAAGTAATTTCCTATATCATTTTTTATATATATTATATTTACCTCTAATATATATATTTTTTTATCATTACATTCTTGGTTTTAAGCTACCCGTGCCTTTCCATGATAGACTGAACAGAAGTGCTTTTATTTTGTACTGTATCCTAGTAGTAATGTTGCATTGATTGTCCTCAGAGCCAGTAGAGTCGAGTTGTTCAACTCATTTTCATATCAGAGGCAACAAACCAGCGACAGCATCAAGCTCTCAGCCTTGACATTTGTAAGACTGTTTGTTTAGAATTTTTCCAGTGGTGTCAATGAACGGACATTAATCCCAGCACTTATTAAACCGAGCGTTATGCTATTCCACTACATATAATTATGAAATTGATGATAATTGCTGTGCGACTCATTAATGACTCATTAGGCTATTATGTTTAAGCTCAATGGCATGCAAATCAGCCTGAATGAACATGGGAGAAGGAGATAAATACTGAAAACAAACACCAAAGGACAACTGATTAATTATGATCAAGCCATTGCAATTAAATCTCAGAGAGATCCTGCATTATTGTACAAACAGTAATTATTTTATGAGGACCTGAGAGTGATTATACAGTGTATGTACACATTAGAATCATTATGGCTGATATTGTAATATTCTACATGAATTTTTTTTTTTTTAGCTTAGTTAAACATAAAGCTGTCATAATCTGGTTTAATGGTGATCATATCTTTCTTTAAAATAATAGAGTGGCACTAATTAAATATTTATAATTCATCTGACTTTATACTAACTATAACTGCATTGAAAGTACAGACAATATGCTGTCTTACTATTAGTAGTAGTAGTAGTAGTAATAGTATTATTATTATTATTATTATTATTATTATTATTATTATTATACTGGATTCATTATTAAAGCATTGAATATGTATTTAGTTTATTAAGTGTACAATATTATGCGATATTTATTTGTTTTTCATAATTTTTTAAATTAAAATAATTAAATTTATTTATTTATTTATTTATTTATTTATTTATTGGGGTGCACCCATGTACAACTTTACATAAAAAGTATACCTAAACATGATTTAATAGAGCAATGCATACATGTTTGTGTATACGCACACTAATTGCTGAGTGTATTTCAAATATTTCTTTTATTCCACATTTTTTCACACGTATGCATCTTTAAAAAAAAAAAAAAGACTATTTATTTATTTGTGTATTTCTGCATATATTTGTGTTTGTTACACAAATATATTACTTTGATTACTCTTTTTAAATCATTGATATTTTATATAATAAGCATGCGTATTAAATATGTAATGTATACACACACACATACTTATATGCTTATTGTTTTCCTGTTCATTGTTATTGTTTTACAAGCACACATTATTATCACAGTATTTGTCATCAGATCAATACAACACCTCTTATTACCTTAATTAATTTATGAATTATTGCAGATGATTTATTTAAAAAGAATCCCCTTGTTTGGTCTTGTGGTGATAATAAAAAAACAAAACACACACAACCTATAAAAAAAAAAAGAGATGTTTCAATGTCCAGTGACTAAACCCTTTAGCAGCCTCTGAACTAAAAAAAAAAAAAAAAAGCTCGACCCTTGCAGTCTAATTGATTTATTTACAATGACTCTATCCAAGTGGAAAGCCACTTTCATGTTGATTGATCACTGCAACATGCTGCAGATTTAATACCACAACAAAGCTCTTTGTACTAATAACCTGGGGACATTAAAGCTCTCGGGCGATGTTTCCATTCACTCCAAAGTGTGGATTTGCTGCTCAAGTGAGCAAGGGGGACTTGCTTTATGTCTTCCAGAGAAGCCGTCCACAAAATATTCCTCCTAATGGCAAATTATCGCTGTTTCTATTTCCTGAAGCAGAGCCTCTTGCAAATTGACGTATCTGTCCTCTGAGGGTTTACAGCTGCATTATGGCGTTTTAAAATATTAATATGAGAGTGCATTTAGCCCAGAGTAGCTGTGCTGGGTATTCTCTCATGGCTTTCATTTAGGTCACAAGAGACTGACTGTTTCTCTCTCTCTCTCTCTCTCTCTCTCTCATATCTTTCCCACTTTTTCCTTCCCTGCCTCTGCTTGTCCCATCTCTCTCTCTCTCTCTCTCATACTCTTGATTTTATCTGAATTGAATATTAAGCAATTACTCCCTCATTCTCTTTTAAGCTATTTCTCTCACACTGTTGCTCAGAATAAAGAGCTTCCAGACATAAATTAACTAAAAGTCCTTATTTATCTGTCCTGGCCAGCACCCGAGTGACAGCCGGTGTGTCCTCTCCAACATCTCCCTATCAGCTGCAGCAGCCCAAACAATGATCATAACAGACTGCGTGTCACATCCTGTTACAATATCAACTGAACCAGTGCATCATGGGAAATCATAGTGCAGAGTACTCACATACTGTAGATTTCTAATTCCAATACAAAAAGGAGGAGGAGGATTTTTTGCTCCCAGAGCTGGCCGGATCGCTGTCACCACTATGAGGCTTTTAATTTCTTGCACGTTAGAAGAGAGAGGTAATATTTATGTACTACATCAGTCATGTCTGTGTAGGAAATATATTTCTGTTACACTGCCTGAATAAATATCCAAATCAAAGATTCTTGACTCTTGGTTTCTACAGCATGAGGCGCTTAAATGTGTTTTTGTTGTTGTTGTTGTTGTTGTTGTTTTTTACTCAATACGAAGCAATTTTTCACTATTATGTTTTTTTTTTCTGTAGTTACAGAATCATTCAAAATACTCAAGGATGAATAGCTGAGTAATAAGCCAAGGAATTAAAGGTATTTAGACTCTAATGCAGACGATCTAGTGCTGATTTTAGTAGTGCATCATTAACACAATACATTTAACTTTATTTATTTATTTATTTATTTATTTATTTATTTATATACAGGATTATATTGAAAAGTTCTTTTTAATATAAAGGGTTTTTTTATGATGTGTTTGTTTTGTTTTTTAGCTCCTTTTATTTATTTATTTATTTATTTATTTTTAGTTCTATAACATTTGTACTTAATCTTTACAATCAACATTCAAAAGTTCTCTTAGAGGATCAAACAAAAAATTATTAAGAATTTAAAATTCATCCTTTTTTTAAGTGCATAAGGTGAACATTAAAAACATGTTCTTTTTTTAATTTGCCTAATTAATTTAATAAAGATTTGTTTAATATAAGTTGATTGTTTTTATTTTAAACATTTTAAATCTTTTAAAATAAAAATGCTTGTTTTTTATTTAAGCTACATTTTATTTAAGTTACATTTGTTGTGTTGTTTTGTTACGTTTCTTTTATTGTTTTTTGTTTTGTGGCTCAAATTTGTGGCCACAAGTTTTAAAATGCAGTTAGAAAAAGAAATGGAGAAATATGTAAGAAATCCTTTTGCATTTGCAATGTACTCTAAAGATGAATAATAACATAAATGGTAGTTTTTTTAATCAGAAAAAAAAATGCTAATTTTTTTTGTCATTAGTAGTAAAATATTCCTTTAGAAAAAAACGTGGCATTCACAATATAATTAAATCTAATATTAATATGTCCTAACAATACAGAAGGGAATAGATATACTGTAGATTATTTACCTTATTTTACTATTAGTGTCTCATATTTCAACCATTGTAGATGTGTTCTACTCAGCGTATTTAGTTTGTGTAGCCTAATATCAGACGATATGGACATACAGTACAGTATAGTAGAGAACCAGGTGCATCTCTTTCAGGTTTTTCAAGGTTTTTTTTTTAAGCATTATAAATAGCATTATTATGTTGGAAATAAAACCTATGAAAGAACATGTGACCTACTGTAGGTACAGAGTGTTCTGTGTACTTCCCCTCCTGTGTAAAGGTATGTTTCTGTGCTTTTATGAGCTATGGCAAGGTTATCGGGGTCAGAGATGTTGTGCTGAGAAAACGTGACAGTTGTTGTGGTTTGCTCGAAATCGTTGCTGACAGAACAGTTGGAGCGACGTGTTTAAAAATTGATCGGGTAACATCCATGCTGCGTTCTGACCCTGACCTCTTACTCTCTGCCTTTTAGGCATCTCTTGAGCACATCAGCTGTCTTCCTACAAAACAATGTTTAGTGGAGAAAGGCCTGAGATACTTATTTTGTATAACGATATTTTTATTCATGGTTAAATAAAATAGCTAATGAATACTTATTGCAATAATCATAAAAAGATGTAAATAAATAATTTGGGCTCTCAGACACTTTTGATAAGATTTTATATATACAGTATACTGTATATATATGCACACATTTTATATATATACATACACAGTTTCAACATTCTTGTGGTTTTTTTCCAATGCAGTTTGTGACTCTCAGTTATGATTGTGTTATTTAAAAAATAATAATAATAATAAATAAATAAAAAACTGTACTTCTTCAGTCTTCTTCTAATTGTGCCATCATTGCCTTTAACACTTAACATGCTCAATGAGGCCTGTAGCATCTAAGAGTTAGCTCCTCTGGATTTTTTTTGTATTTCTCTAACCTTTGCCCAATCTGACCTTGGGAAGTCCACTTCTGGGAAGATTGGCAACTCTGTTGAATGTTTTCCACTTTGGTTTTATAACCATTTCCAGATTGATGTGCAGCAAAAATTGCTTCTCTAAGACCATTGCTAATGTCCTCAATTAATCAAGGGTTGATGATTAGCAGCACCTAGCTGCAACTACCCACTTAAATCCTGTGGCAGCAGTAAGGGGGTACTGTACTCAGTATAGTCCAAATGTTTTTTTTTGGGCATCATCTTTGTTCAATAGATACTAAGATACACGATATGATCAGATGACTTTTATTATGTTTTTACACAAAAAAATTGAGGATCTGGGTTGACAATCAGTCAGTCAGTCATTTTCTATACCGCTTTATCCTTATATACAGGGTCGCGGGGACCTGGAGCCTATCCCAGGAA
>JAQQZT010000014.1:15867121-15880565 GCA_030068275.1 Clarias platycephalus
GAGCCTGGCCGGGGAATCGAACCCGGACCCTGGAGGTGCAAGGCGACAGTGCTAACCACTACACCACCGTGCCGCCGGGTTGACAATCATCTTTTTTAAAACACTGTTTTGGAATATTCACAATTCATATTTGCACATGCAATCCTTTTTTAAATGCACATGGCAAACAAAAAGATGGGATACAAAAAATACACATCAGTGTTTTTTTTTTTTTTTTTTTTGCGCCCCCCTCTTGTGTGAAGGTACGTATTATGTTTGTTTTTATGAGATGAATATGGCAAAGTGCATGCAAGCAGAACAGTGCAATATGTTAATCAAATTAGCACAACACATCAAAGGTCTTGGCTTTTACTAGGCTATTTTCATAGCACAATTCACAATGGCAAGAGGCAATACAATAAAAGCACTTGGCAGCAGAAGCGCTCATTCTCTTGGCAGAGGACCTGAAAGAGAGACGGTACGTACACCAAGGCAGTAAAATAAAGGCAGGAGCTTTACTGAAATCCTGACAAGGGGAAAATATGCGTTTTAAAATGATGAGATGAGTGCTGAAGATTTTGTCTTGAATCATGATATTAATGTGGAAATGTTTTCAGAGAGCTCAGGGTCAGTGTGACGGTGCTAAAGTATCAGAGATAAGACGTAACTTGCATTCAAAAGGAATTTGTGACAAGATTCTTGAGTGTTTGTGTAATCTCTCACTTACAGTAAGTGAGGTCTATGTTAAAATAAGTTGATTGTAAATTGAAAAGATGAAGCACCTGAGCCACATTAGGACATAGTGCACATCATTTTCTTTTTTTCTCCTAACTATCTTAGATAAAACCACCACAAATTATGGGTATTATAGCGATTACCAATGGATGAAGTGGCTCTATGAGGTTTAAATGCATTTGAATATTGAACAATTGCATAGCTTTTGCATGCAACAATATCTGGGATTATTTAGTGGTTAGCACTGTTGTCTTGCACCTCCAGGGTCTGGGTTCGATTCCTGCCTGGGTTTCATTCCCGCCTCTGTGTGCATGTTTGGACACAGGTTTCGTTTGTCAAACCGGGACTTTTGCTTGTGTAGAATAACAGAACACAGTTGAAAACTACCTTGATTTCTCTATATAATCCCCTGTTACACGAATGCATTTATCCCAGTGCTTCAGTAGTGCTTGGATACCATCAAGGTAGAACGTAATCTCGGTACGCCGGAACCATGATCAGACTGTCTCCTTCACATCTGAAACGCTGGCCTCCCAGGAACTCGTGCAAGAAAATGTCTTTCATTGATTTTCAAGTGAGCTCTAAGCCACCTAGACACCTAGATTGTCATTCACAGATGTGAAGCTTTCTTTTAAACATTTGCACCATTCTCATCATCGTACACCTTAATTTACAAGAAATTTCATCACAAGTCCCAGTTTGATTGAACAGCCCTCATATTATTATAAACATACCAGTCACTATTGATACCCAACACAATTATATACTGTATGACTGTTTGCTTCTAAAAGCATAGTGACATATGTTCCAGTTGTCATTTATAGTAAACTCCTAAATAATTAAGTACACACTCAGCTGTCCAACCCCGTTATTAACAGGGGAGTGGAAGCAGATGAGTCAAAAAAAAAAAATGTGTCAACCTGCAACACAATAAGAAATGAGGTGGTTTTCTTTTTATCTAACTTGCTTATATACAGTATGAGTGAAAGACTCATTCTGCTGTAATGTCCTTTCTATGTTCCTTACAACACACACAGGACTCGGGATTAATGTAGCAGGTATTCCCTGTCCACATCTGGCACGACGTTGCTCCTCATGTCACCATTAAAGTTTCAGATCAGAGCTGGTTGAAGCTAAGGAGACGCTTGTTCCAGTTTCTGTTCTGTGCAAGGAGATCCCTGAAGAAGCACGACTGGAAGGCAGCCATGGGCAAGAGCATGTCACGAACATCGGACATCGGTCTCCGGGTGCCGCTGTGGCAAAAAGGTTCTTGTTCTATTAAAGGCTTGAAGGACACCTTAAATGGTACGTACTTTATATGCAGAAGTGAAGAGTCTTGTCTGTCTTTACAGTAATTAGCGTTTGATAGTTCCGTGATTAAAGTGGTGCAGCAGTGGATAAATACAATGTGGATATATATTTTCTAGAACCGCACAGCTCTGACAGGCTGGGACACAAATCACAAGTTTATATTAATATGTAGCTCTAATACAGTATATTGATTGTGCAGAATAACAGAACACAGTTACAGTATGAGAGTAAAAACTCCATTTATGTCTCTATATAATCGCCTGCTACACTCTAGGTAGGAAGTTCCTTCAGTATGCCAGAGCCGGGATCACCCGCTTCACGTCTGAAACACTGGCCTTCCAGGAACTCCTTCAATGACCCAAACATGTGGAAGTGGCTTGGAGCGAGGTTAGGACTGTACAGGGGTTGCGCATAACTCCTGGCTGAGTTCCTGTAATGTGCAAGCGGTGTTGGTGAATGATTGTGTGTACACGTCCCACAGACAGATGCGTCTCTTCTGCAAGACAAGTTATCTGTTGATTTTCAAGGATTCAGGTGTTTTGAAGTCTTCTGTAATTTTATTTTTGATGGTTTATTTTGACTTGAAATTTCATCACAAGTCCCGGTTTGACTTGAACACCCCTCATATTAATAAACTAGCTCTAATACAGCATGATTTCTTACATATGATCTTTTATGATAAATTCTTTCAATAATAGAAGGCAAATAATAAATGAATAGAAAAAAAAAAGCCTCTTTTATTTATTTTTTTTATACGGTCTTTGAAATGGTACGTTTTCTATTAGGAGACATTTAAGTGATATTTATGGAAGGAGTCTCCAGTGTTACTGATTTATAGCAGTCAGTAAGTTTCCCTCCACAGGACAGTCTTCAGGACATTTACACCTTCCGATTTTCCTATAATATTAAAAGTTGAGGTTGTTTTTAACTACCTTAAAAAGAGGGAGAATACAGATGAGACTGGTTATACCTATTATAATATCAGCAGTATAGAGACATAACTTGTTTCACAGACAGACCCTATTAGGCCAGAGTCCTCCGTGTCTAGTAGTCCAAGGGAGAGAAATCGTCTGTGCTTTTAGGGGAAGGGTGGCATGCTTACACTCCTACATCAAAGCGACTAGACTGGTATTGAGACAGCGACTAGACAGTCTTGGTGGAAAGATGCTTTTTCATCTCTAATTAGTGTCTAATTAGTGGCTAAGGTTCATTATTATATGAAATATAACAAAAAACTGTTAAACTGTAAGTTTTCTTATTTATGAATAAATGTACAATTGTAGTTTTAAATAATAAAATACAATGCTTTAGTCTAACAGGGAACCTAAATCACCTTTATAAAAAAATTTAAATGTTTAATAATTTTTAGACATTCAGATGGATTACCATGCATGCAAACATGAATATTGTTTTTGTTCGGATCTTTAAAAAGCCAATTTTAAAGGTTTGTTCCTCTTATTGCAAGCTCATATAAGGGGAATCACACTGAAGGGGTGTGGCTCAGCAGTGGCTCATTTAGATAGACACTGAAACGGTGTGTTCGGAGAAGGAGTGAACCAGAGGGTGTTTTAGGTTTTTTTTTAAAAATGCATTGAGTTATTTGAGCTGAAGCTTTAACAGACTTACTTTAGGGGAACACATCCAGTTGTAGATTTTTCTGAGAGTGTATTGTAGTTTACTGGATTATACTCGATCGGTTCACTGGTTTACAGAAGGAATGCTTTTTCGAAATCGGACAGCATTCCACATACAACCCTTTTCACTTGGGGAAGGTTTTCTAGGCCGTTTAGATTGAATGAACTCACTGTGCTGCTACAGTATATAATAGTGGGATCATTATAGAGCACAGCAAGAAGCAGTACTGCCTCATAGCTTAGGGGTCATTGTGTCCAGGTTCCTCCGGGTTCCCTGGTTTTCTCCCACCCCCTAAAAACATGCCGGTAGACTAGTTTTGGGCGCTGAAATTCTCCTGAGAAGTGTATGCATGGCACCTAGTAATGAACTGGTGTGTCATTCATTGTGTATCCTATCAGACCATCAGTGCTTCTGAGAAAGGCTTTGGATTCATCACGTCCCTGACTAGAGTAAAAAAAAAAAACTTAGTCAAAATGAACAAAAGACAATTACAAATGTCATATTTAAAGCTATCATTTGTTTTAGGCTCGCTAAACCTGCTATGATTTTTTCCTCCCACTGAGATCAGTTGGAACTTTGCAATAAACAATCTGTTTTAACCAACATTTTTAGCACGTTCCTTTCTTCTTTCTTTAAAGACAAAAAGCTTTCCTGGCTTGAGGAAGCCTGCCAACGGCGCCTACTTTCCCGTCTCCATTATCTGTGTTTGCAGTGCACTCATCCAAAGGTAGCCATCTCATGTGGCCCTCACAATGGCACTCGTGGAAATATCTGAATGTGAGGTGAATATAATATCTCTTAATTAAAGAATAATTTCAAATGCGCAGAGCTCTGCTTTTCACGAAGGCTTGAAATGGCTACTCCAGCGCAGAGAGATCTGAAGTGGTGTTTTCATCCGATCCTGGCAAAAAAAAATAAAAAAAAAATAAAAAAGTGAACGTGCAGATTCATTATGTAGTGGGCCACAGGGTTGCTAATGGATTTTGAATTAAGGGAAACATTTTTTCTTGCACGCCAATAGTGAAGCATGCCTGTTTTTTGTCCTGGCCATTTGAAAGCGTGATTTTATTTGCCTCACACCAGTTAAGTGTTACCTTCAGTTGGGGATATATATATACTATATGACTATACACTGATTTATAAGTATCTGATTTATAGTATTGTATGTAACTAACCATTTTTAGCAAGTCCTTAAATTTGTTTAATACATCGGTTTACATAAAGATGTCAATGATTTACGACACATTACTTTATATTGTAAAACATATTATAAAAGCTGATTTGAAAGATCTAGTTCCTCAAGAAATGACTAAGAGACAATTATAATTACATTTATTTTATCTGGAAAAAAAGGTATTGAAATCAAGTACTGGACATTAAGCACTTAGCATCTCAAAGAGAACATGTGATGAAATGAAAGATGATGAGTTACTTTGAGATTCATTTTTGCAATCAGAAATTGATTCAGAATAACCTGAGAAATTCACCACAGCACTCACTCACGTATTTTAGAGCACATTTTTATTTTGTTAGCTTTGTGGTTATATGAATATAACCACAAATACAGTACATTTAATTCACAATTGCTGTACAAATAAAAATATATATATATATACAAGACATCGAAAAAATCCCCAACAAAAGAAAACCTTTTTCATGACAAAAGCAAGAATATTTTAAAATATATACTGTATATATATTTTTTAAACGCAAGCTTTTTCAGCATCCATTGTTACAGACATAAAAAATTAAGCGGTATCAAAGCCATCACAGATAATACACAGAAACAACGATTTCTAAACAACAAATTTATACATTTGTTGTTTACTGTATCATTACTGTAATTCTTTATCACCAGATATCTTGAAATTCCTCCAGCTGCAATAACTGATCTTTGATCGCAACACATACAGTACAATGTTGTTGTTTTTTTGGTTAATAATTTTTACCCTCTTTTCTCATGGTGATTGGCTACTGTAACATTACAAGTTTCTTTTGAGATGAATAAAGTACTATCTATCTATCTATCTATCTATCTATCTATACAGTACAGTACACGCAATGGCCCTTTCAATAGGTACACCTGTAACTCAACCCAATGCATTTAAGCATGTAGACATGGACAAGATGATCTGCGGCCAAGAAGCTCAAACCACCATCAGAATGGGGAAGAAAAGTGATTTAAGCGTGTCGTGGTAGTGGGTGCCAGACAGGCCGGTCTGAGTATTTTCTCCAAAACTGCTGATCTACTGGAACTTTCATACACAACCATTCTCTAGGGTTTACAGAGGATGGTCTGGGGGAAAAAAAGAGAAAATCCAGGAATCAGCAGTTCTTTGAGTGAAAATGCTTTGTCGATGCTGGAGGTCAGAGGAGAATGACCAGACTGGTTGGAAAGGCAACAGAAACTCATATAACATCTTGTTACACCCGAGGTATGCCAAAGAGCATCTCTGAAGATAGAACATATCAAACCTTGAAGCAGACGGGCTCCAGCAGCAAAAGAGCACACCGGGTGCCACTCCTGTCTGAGTCTGGATTTCTGCTGCACCATTCAGATGGTGGGGTCAGATTTTGGCGTAAACAAGATAAAAGCATGGATCCGTCCTGCCTTGTATCGACAGTTCAGGCAGCTGGTGGAGGTTTAATGGTGTGGGGAATATTTTCCTGCCACACCTTAGTACCACAGCCTACCCGAGTATTGTTGCTGAGCATGTCCACCCCTTTATGACTGCAGGATGAACACGTTATGTCAAAGCTAAAATCATTTCAAACTGATCTCTTGAACATAACAGTGAGACCACTGTACTCAAATGGCCTCCACGGGCATCAGATCTCAATCTAGTAGAGCACCTTTGGAATGTGGTGGAATGGCAGATTCACATCACGGATGTACAGCTGACAAATCTGCGTGATGCTACTGTATCATGTCAATCTGGGGAAAAATCTCTAAGGAATGTTTCTAATATATTGTTGAATCCACAGTATGCCATGAAGAATTAAGGTAAAAAAAAAAAAGGGTCAAACCCAGTACTGACAAGGTGTACTGTAATGAATACAGGATACACCACTAATGTATCCTGTATCTAAAAAGAACCACCAATTTCATACTTGCACCATATATCAAATTCGTATAGGTCAATATATTACATTTTCGTATGTGAAAAAAATGGGTCATGCTCTAAAAGTACTTTCTGCTCTACATGCACCAGTGTGTGGGCGAAGGTCCTCCAGAACACACACCGCCATGTTCTTGGTGGAAGAAAAGGACAGCCGAGTCACTTTCTCAGCGATATAACTGCCAATGGAGGGGCAACTTGGTCATGTGGAAGAGTTGAGCACTTAGCCTTCTTCTTCAAGTATGTTAAGGTGCTCAACCATGCACTTGGAGCTTCACACACACACACATGCACACGCACACACACATACACCATGGTTGTGCATTAGACTGTACGAGATGTCCACAACACTGAGCAAAAGTGGTATCAAAGGTAGCACTTTAATACACTCGGGGAAGACTATACATTTTCATTATAGCTAAATTCTCCTTCTCATTCCTGTATGCTGGCATCTTGAAGACACAAAAGAAGTTGTACAGTACAGTGTTGTACAGAGTACATGCTTAACTTTCGCTCTTCTCATTAGTGCCTACAGCAATGGAAGTCTTTTATGTCCACAGATTTATAGTCACTGAGCCAAGGACACTGCAAGTGAGCCAAGAGGCGAGCCGAACGCATATACAGTAAGAATCCAACTACTCATGGTCATGGTATGATGATCCTCATAATAATCCAAAATATATGCAGTGAAAGCTGTTGAACCATGCATTATTATTATTAGTAGTAGTAGTAGTAGTAGTAGTAGTATTCCCTGGTGGATGTTTACTTTAATTCAGAGTAAAAAGGCATATATGATTTTACTACATCAGACAATGTTATGAATTATTAGCCATTTTAATGTGAAATATATTTTTGTTTTTCTTGACTATCCTTCGTTATAAGCTATGGTTAAAGATGATTATATTATAGAAAACAAAGCACTGTTTTCCATAAAATGTCACAGTCTATGCTTGTTTTAACCAATAAACTTTTTTTTCTCTTATAATTATAAATCAATGCCCAATCCACCATTTATGTTCATCATCATCATCATCATAATAAATGATTAAAATGTCAAGATCGTCCCTAAGAAATTACTTCCTGAGCTTGGCCACTGTCTTAAAAAAAAAAAAAAAAAAAAAAAAATCCAATGCAGTGGACTAGTCTATTTTCCACCCTTTTCAAGAGTGTTTAATTTATGGTGGTCTCTGTGGGAACGAGCTCATTTGTTTACGTCACCTTAAACTTAAAACCCTGTCATGGGTGAGAAGTCCATTTGTAAATTCACCTCCTATGTGCTTCGATTTTCATACTCGGCTCCTCTTACACGCCCGGCCTTAACTATTAGTCTAAACAAAGCATTTGTCATCGTGTCATTTCAGCACCTTAAAGTGATGGCCTCAGGTTTTTCTTGCATGATTCTACGTGTCGAGGGTGAAGAATGGCCCCTTTTTATCCTGGAGTAGAGGATGTCTGTTCTTTATCAAGTTTTACACCAGCCAAAAAACCACTTCAGGAGAATCTTCAGTTCCTCCATGAATGTGTCAGGTGTGGTCTTGGGGAAAAAAAAGAAAGAAAAAAAAAGAGGGAGTGCGAATAAACTAGACTAAGATTTTTGCAATCCGAATTATTTGGAACATTTTTCAAAATCAAGATTTTATCAAGTCAGCAGCTTAAAATAAATAGTGAGGATGTTTATGAAATTTAACCGGACAGGTTTATGAAATTTAACCCTTCAAAATGGTACTCTTGAAATTCTCGTTCGGATCGCTTTAACACGAGCATCCAAGCATTACACAGATAAAAGGTTTAAGACATCAGTCATTTGGCCAGTTCTGTCCAGTTGTTATGTCTCACATTCAGCTGTTCCTAATGTCCTCATGTTTTTGACATGGCTGTATGACTCCAACACACACACACACACACACACACACACACACACACACACACACACACACACACACACACACATCAATTCAGCTCATTTAAGTTGACCTTAGGTAGCACGGTATCACACTCATAACATCATAATTTGAATTTTTGTTAAATTTATCAAACAATGATGAGTGAAATTATCTCCTTTAGCATTTGAGGTAGTTTTATAGAAACCGGTGCTAGTACATTTCGGCTCGTGTCAGGAAAAATATGGCAAGTTAGCCTCGCAAAGTGTATTTAAATCATTTTTCATAATCATTGGTTTTAAGGTTTAAGCCATTTTCTATGTATATGTTTCAAAATTAATAACACATTATTGGGGTTCAGGTAGATTTATACATAAGTACACTTTGTACACTACTGTGTGAAGGCTTTTTTTTTTTTTTTTTTTTGCAGAACAGCACATCCACACATTAGGGTTCACTAGAAAATATTTAGAAATATTTTCTCCAAATGCATTAATGGAATTAATGTAACACTATAAAGACGGGAATAAGCAATGAATGTGATCACTGTGTCATTTTTAAAAATAATGTTAAAACAATGTAGACAATAACAAAACAATACACATTTTTTTTTTGTATGTTCTCTTAATATTTAGTTGATGTTTTATCCAACACAGTTTGCACATTATTTATGATGGAATATAGTTTTATAACTGTTATAACTGTATATTAACTAACTAATAACAGACACTAGACTACACACACACACCTACTGTAGATATTATTGTACGTTTTGTCAATTACTTGTCCAAAATCCACTAAAACTCTTTTTTATTCCTTATATTAAGGAATTGTTTAAAATATATAGTTGAGTAATACTATTAATGTATAAGCTAACTTGAAAAAATTAATCATTGGACCCAAGTTACAGATTTAAGGTTTAATAGTGAAAACATTATCTTTAGTTTCAGTCATTCACTTATCAAGTATTAACAGGATAAATAGATAAAACCAAACAAACAAACAAAAAAAAACTTAACTAGTGTAAAAGAAATTGTTGTCCAGTTTCAATAGTATTGTTCTTTATATTGATACTGAATTAAAGTGCCTCAAAAAAAAATTTCCATTCATTCCGGCATGATTCAAAATCCAGCGGAAGATACTTTCTTTTCTCAGATAAACATGAGTACCTGTTTAATAAATCAGTTTCTTTCATCGTAAATGTAACAAAGGACAAATTACAGGCCATCGCTCGTCTCTGTGATGTTGTCTCCGTCTATTATATCATCTGAGAGGCTCGTAACAATGAACCTAATTGCGATCCAACTAATCCACGGAACCATCAAGAAGTTCACCGGCACGACCCAAGCACTGGGTCAAGTAAACAGTAAGTTATGAGGGCTGAGCTGTTTGTTTAGGACGAGGCTCGAACGCAATTAATTAGCATGTATGAATAACAATCGGGTCAACTCATTAGCTTTAGAATTATGCTTAGTCTTTTCTGACACTTACAAGTTCAGCCCTCGGGGCTTTTGGTGTCGGTCTTCATAAATATGCTGGATCTCCTTACACAAACGTGGCCTGAGTAACCATTAGTCATCGTCAACTGTCCTTTTTTTTTTTTCCTGCTTGGAAAACGCCTTTCTTTCTTTCGTGTTCTTTCGTTAATGCACCGGATCATTCTTAAAATCTAGCTAAGGCAGGAAGGACAGTGTCTGGTACTGCAAAAGAAATATCAGACTTCTGAATAACGCATAATGCTGGAGTTGTAAGGCCTATAATATACATCACATTTGTATATCTGAAGCATTCCCTGCTTTCTGACTGGGGTATCATTAACCTGACAGTTTCTTTTTTATTATTATTATTATTATTTAATCTTGCTTAATTGCAAAGTTATCTTAATTATTGTTTTCTGTCTAAACCCTTCGGATCAGTTCCAAAAAAGCTTTTTAGACATCTTAATTCTGCAACCCTCTCATGAAAATCAAGTCGCATAAGATGTTACAGCCGACCTTTTATTAGGATTTTGTACTTTCAAAAAAGTCTAAAACCTAAAGATCTACAAGAGAAAGCTCACACAGTTTCAATAGTCTTAGACTTCTGCTCACATTACTAAACTTGCGTTAATGTCTCTCTTTACAGCACTGTATTCTCCTGTACACCTCTGAGTATTTAAATCTCCTGCCACTCATTGCATCTTTTGTTCGTTATATTAACATGGAAGAGCTGAGCTACTGTCACTGTGACTGCCTTAAGCTGGCACTTAAATGTATGTTTGAAAAGACGAAACGCCTATGCTGTGTGTTAAAAATATAGAAATGAGGGTAGAAATTCATAGTTCTGGTTTGAGAACAAAATTATCCAGACTTTATTCAATAGAAACCTGGCAATACATGGCGCATAGTGTGACAGGAGAAGTTAAAGGCTGACAAGCAAAATGATGAGAGTACTCCCTGGTACATTTTGCTCCTTTTAAAGAGAAACCTCTATAGCAAGATTTAAGCTTGAGTTAACATTCAGATAGCTGTACTTAGCAGAAATCGGGCATAGCTAATCCTCTCGATGGTTAAGAAGACTGAAATCCTCTTTCTTTCTGTTTATTGCTTATCTGGTCGAGCAGCGTTGTTATTACTCTTCTGCTTTGCTCTTGATATTACATAAAGCAGCTTTTCCCAAATACACCGAAGGTTTAGGCTGCTCTTTGGCTTGAGCATGTGTGTTTACAGGGATCGGGACAACAATGTGAGTATGTGATACGTGGGGAAAGCCTTGCAGTGTTTCACGTGACGAAGCAGCATGAAGAAGAGACAACGATGATGATCCATGAGACAAAAAGATGACACAGCGTCTCTTATACCCTAATCACCCAAACACAAACATCTGCAGCAGCACCGAATACAACACTGATGTGCACAATGTTTGTAAACATAAAGACAAGAAAAAAAGTTAATAACCAAGATATTCTTTTTAAAACAAGGGCTCAGATGCAGGACACCAAAGCTGTGTTTCCCTTTCATAAAGGTTTCCAATTAAAATCCTTCTAGAAAGCCAAGATTCCTATTTATAAAACAAACCATCGAAGAACCATTATTTTCTAAGAGTGCATATCAATGATATAGTTGTACTGTAAACAGTGTACCAGGCTGCATTAGTCTAATCCCGTAATAAGCAGAGTCCACATTAAGGTGCTCGACTAAAGCCCTTTGCATCCAAATCCATGACAAAATGTTTGGTGGGAAAATAAGTCTTTAATAAAAGCAGATGTGTGCAACACTGCATTACAGTTCAAACCATTAACTATCACTATGTATATTTAAAGTTATTTCAATTCCCATAATGATACCTCTGTCTCTCTCTCTCTCTTTCTCTCACACACACACACACACACACACACACACACTGACACACTTCATCCATGTTTAGACCAGATTAACTCTGGCTCCTTTCTGGGCTAATATATAATCCCAAACATGGATTATGAACTGTTTTACAATACAAACCAATATTTATTTTAGTCTTAAATTAAAAAAAAAAATCATTAAAAAAAAAAACTAAACTAAAAGACTAAAATTAAGATCCTGTTCCTTTGAGCCTATTAGAAACACAGTGATTATAATGTGCATGTAATGTAATAATTATAATACAGGCTTCTGATATTAAACTAAAACAGCATAATTTTGACAATCAGTTTATTTTTATTTATTTATTTATTTTATTTAATTAATTAATTTATTTATTTTTAATGAATCAATTATAAGCAGCATCTAACACTGTTCTTTATGCTAAAGACAATGCCATCGGGATGAAGGATAATATTTTGTGTGTTAAAAGCTCCTGCATGTGTGTGTGTGTGTGTGTGTGTGTGTGTAGGCTTTAGGAGGCATCAGGCTGAGGCTCAGATTAAGAGTTAGTTGGGTTTAATCCCATGGCTGCCTTTTGTCTCTTCAATATTACTAATGTACATGAGATTGGCTGCATTTGACAGATGTCTAAATCTCACCCGAGCCGATTGAGGAAGACTTTCTCTGCCTTTCCAAGCTGATTTCACTGCACACACAAAGCACGTTTCACTCTTTAGTGCAAACATGAAAGAAATTCTGCAAGCATAGACACACTGGATTATTATTATTATTATTATTATTATTATCCTTTAAATCACACTTGTATTATTAGCAACTGTTATTATATTACAACATTTAACATCTGATAGATGTTTTAGGATAAATATTTATTTTTGGACAAATATATATTGGTCATATATATATATCTACACACACACACACACACACATGTATACTGTATACACACACACACACACACACACACACACACTGTGTATTAAGATATTTGTCCAAAACATATTAATATAATATTAACATGAGTTTATAAGTATAATATCTTATATTATTTATCCTAAAACGTCTATCAGACTGAAACCATTTTTATTTATTTAAACTTTTACACATTCTTCTTAAATAGAAATAGAAGAAAAAGAAAATACTGCCTCATGTCTAAACCTGAGGAAAAAAATTAAATTGAAAATAAAAACAGGCTAACAACAGTTAATTATAACATACTGTAAATTGTCATTTAAAAAAAAAACAGTACAAACAAACAAAACTAGCTTTGTAATTGTTGGTATAAAGTGTAAAATGTAGATAAATATAGGTTAAATATATGAACAGGTATGAGGAGTAAATATGGAAGAATTATAGAAACACCTGTTATAGCAGTGGTTCTCAAACTTTTTCTGTCATTCCCCACTTAAGGGGGTGAGCGAATTTTCAAGCCCCACTTGTCAAC
>JAQQZT010000014.1:15909436-15923677 GCA_030068275.1 Clarias platycephalus
TTTTAGTGTTCATACAAATATTTACACATTAAGTTTACTGAAAGTCAAAACAGTTGAAAGTCAGAGGACGTTTCTTTGCTGAGTATATATGTATATATTTGTTTTGTTTTTTTGTTTGCTTGTTTTTTTTTTTTTTTTTTTTTAAATATAAAGAAATGTGGAGCTATTTCTTACAAAATGCAAGTAAACTTACAAACTTACAACTTACTAGACAAAAACTGACACTGGGAAAAGGAAGACATATTCTCCTTCCTCTTCTAAGGTCTTTGTACAGAAAACAAGGTCATTGTGGTGCATACACATTTCTGATAACCTCTTTTCTCTCCCAGTCTTTACAATATATATCTCACAATAGAACTGATTCTGATTTCTACTCTGTCATTAACTGCTGCCATAATCACAGCCAATCAACCACACTTGTATAGCTATTTTTATATAGTTGTTTAAGTCAGCTAGCTAGTTCACTAACAGTGTTAATGTCTTGTGTCTGGTCATTTTTGCCCCAGACTATGCTTTTGTTGATGTCAAGGGTGGCTGTAGAATATTTTCCCCAGGATTGACAAGGGGCCATTAGAGGCCATGAAACATCGAAATCCACTTTGGCATACTGTATGCCTGTACTGTATTATAAAATGCTAATTTGTTAGAAAAGGAATCCTGTAAATCACTGTACAAATAAAAAATGATTAGCATACATTATTCTTGATTGTAAAGTAATGTAAAAATGTACAGTATCTATTTTATCATTTTTTTTTATTGATGTATTTGTTTGTTTTCTATGTACAGTTTATGTACATATTGTGTGTGTGTGTGTGTGTGTGTGTGTGTGTGTGTGTGTGTGTGTGTGTGTGTGTGTGTGTGTGATGTATGGGAATGTATTAGAAAAATACTAATTATTTTCTCACCCAACTCTCCAAAATTTCCACAGCGCTGTCAGTCTCATGGTGCGGATCATATCTCGTTTTTTTTGAGTAATGAATTGAATCGTGTTTGATAAGCAAAAAAAAGATTGAGACTGAATAGCATTTAAAGAACATTTAAAGCGATAAAGTGTTAAACGAGGTCTTAAAAGAAGACAACATTTCAAGATGTCCAATGTTTAAATAAAATGCTAAAATAAAATAAAGATGATGTGGCTATTTGTCATTCTCTATTGTTCAAAGGAAGAAGGTACTAATCTTCTTTCAACAAATTGAAAATAAAAAGAAATAATATTCGCCCAACTTTTTATCATCTAGGACAGGTAACAAAAGCTTGGCTCACTTTAGTGAAACAAAGTATATCAATATATTATAGAGCTTCATCATGAGACCTAATTCTGATGTTATTATTTTGGCCAGAGTAGAGTTTCAGCATTGTCTAGACAGAATTCTGTTGGAGTGATCTGGCAACCCTGGAGACAAAGTGGGTGTGCTCAAGAGAGAGTTTGAAACAAAGAAACAGTACAAGAAACAAATCCCAAATATAACAGCAATACTGTATTTCACACTATGATGGTTAGATTTTGCAATTAGATAAGATTTAATCCAGGGTTAACATGCGTACTAAACCACGTGGAGGTATTCACACAGATCACAGATCACCTACAGTCGGTTTCACCACAAATCTTTACACTTAACACACTTTGCACATGCAGACTGTTGCATTTCAGCTGTAGTGGTCCAATTACTATGCTGCTCTCAAATATGACAAACACAAAACAGACAGGCCTGTCAAAACAGACGTAACAACAAAACCAGACAAAACAGATGTCTGTTTCTACAAAGGATAAGCTCTGCGTTTGTTTCAAAAGGTTCTCTTTCATCAATTCACACAAACACGGCCTAGAATTTATAAAAATATGCTTTTAATAGATGTGTTAGCATGGAGGACCAGATTTTAGAGATGAATCATTCTTCGAGCAACAGCTTGGCAGTGTGTTTGTAATGTTTCCCACCTACTCCATGTATCAAGCGTGCACATTTTCTCAGAATGTTAGGATTACAGCTGCTGTCACGATATGCTCTGGTAATAATGTGACTGTAAAAAGGTTTGTAATCCAACCCTGTTTCATGGCCATCAGTAAAGAAAGAGGTCTTGAAATGAAATATTTACCTCATTGCTAATGAATATGTCAATAAATACAGTACAGTGGTGACTAAATGTTTGTGAACCCTTTAGAATTTTCTAAAGATCAGCATAAATAAGATCTAAAATATATTCTGATTTTCACACAAATCCAAAAAGTAGATGAAGAGAAGCCAATTAAACAAACGGGATCAAAAAAAATTTTTTTTTTACTTATTGAGAACAATTATCCAATAACAAATCTGTATATGATAAAAGTTTGTGAAATATACTATATAATATATCTTGTAAAACCACCCATGTGCAGCAGGAACTGCAAATAAACATTGATTAATTGTATTGTTATTGTGTGTGTGTATATATATGTTTTATATGGATGTTTTATATCCATTACTCGATTTGTGTAATGCAAGAACCATCTGCATCTCTTTTGTTCTTTGACTACAAACGAATTTTAAAGGAGTCAAAGGGGTCGCCACAGCAGACCATTCGATCTGCACAACAGCTTGGCACAGGTTTTACGCCGGATGCCCTTCCTGACGCAACCCTCGCATTTTATCCGGGCTTGGGACCAGCACTGCATCCAGTGGCTGGGGTTTGGGCACTGATTGGGAATCGAACCTGGGCCTTGTGCATGACAGGTAAAGCCTACCACTGAGCCAAGAATGCGACGCCGCTTAAAAGTTTGGGATCAGTATCTCCAGCAGTGGTAAGTCTTGGTCTCGCCCTCCTGGGACGGCCTTCATGAGAGCCAGTTTCATTATGGTGCTTGAGGGGTTTTGCAAACGCACATGACGATACTGTTCTTGCAAGAAACTATTTCAGAAAGGCTGACCTCTGTGTTTTAAAATAACATAAAAACCTAAATCCATATGTGTTATTTCATACTGTAGTTTTAAAATGACCAGTATTGTTGTAGAATGTAGAAACAAACCACTGAACAAAAACAAAGAAATTTGCAAGTGATCCCAAACTGCTGAGCGGTAGTGTATGTGTATATACAGTAAACACAATGATTTTACTTCTGCTGTTTTGCTTTTACATTTGAATTATTGTGTATGTTTAGCTTTTAAGGTAATCTTTTGCACATATTTATCTTGCACTCTTACACAGCTAGGCTTTATTTGGAAATGACAAACTGTCTGGAAAAACCTGCAATTATATTAGGTTGAGGAAGTTGATCATCTCATGACTTATGGTGTGTACAGCATGTTACATTTTCACACTATGACTATGATGAAATGCTTGATGGGAGTCAAACAAGTACAGTATATAAACACATGGGCTTCTCAGTGAGCAGGGTTTTAGAATTTTGGTATATGAGCTGCTTCTTTGGGTGCTTCAAATATGATCTATAAAATTCCATTTCTTTGTTTTTCCACTTTGGTGTGATTTAAGGTAGTCATGCTGAGACCAAAAAAAATGGTGTTGCTCATATCAGTGATTACTTGGGAATTGTTCACAAAGAAAAAAAGATAAAAACCAAATCGAGCTTCTCACTTGTGCTGTCTCTTGAAAATAAAAAAATAAATAAATTCGTTCCTCTTAAGAAACCCAAACAAAATGTCTAATTTTTGTGTGTAAAGTAATAACCTCCCAGCAGCGTTTTCATTAAAGGCTGCTGGGAGGTTATTACTTCCATTTTCCCCCACTTCTCTCATTTCACATTTTTGCTTCTTTTGTACTCACACAGATTTCTTAATAGAAGTAAAAACCAAACTGCATTAAAACTTAGGCAGTTTTCACACCAGTGTTTGGTATACCATTATCAGCAATAAAAGATTGTTATAAAGATGAATATTGGCAGGAAAATTTAACGAACTTAACGAATAGTGAGTTGTTTGCATTTGCTGTGACGTTTAAGGCAGAAAAATCCTCAAGAGCTGCTTGTCAGGCTTGACTCTAGATGCAGTTGTACTTAAAGTGCGATTTTCACATTGCGTATCTGTTACTGTCCCAAAAATAGGCAAGCTGTTATATTTAGTTACATTGCAGTGTGGGAAGTTTGCCAGATGCATATTCAACATGTTAAATATACAGTACTGTATATTCCCGTATATCCGCTCACTACCAAGACAAAGTTTTTACCGCCACTTTAACATCCTACTGTACCTCTTTCCAGCAGATACTATATGTTTTTCATAAGCTAGCATTTTCTTTTTTAATTAATAAATAAATAAATAGACGTGTGCTGCTCTTTCCAAGTAATAAAGCAAGCTTGCAAAATTTGTTCACTGTAATATACTAAGATTAATAACGTCAATTGATAATTATTATTATTATGAAAACAAAAACTGCCTGTACTCTACACATTATTATGATTCTCTGATAGTTTTCTTCTTTTCTTTCACTGAATTGAAAAGGTTCTAGTGGCAAACTCAGTTGTAGCATGTGTCCTCATGCTTTAAAGGGCAAACACAAGACTTTAGAAGGAAGGAAGATTCCTTAGAGACGTACAATTGAATTTGCTGACTAAGGAACCAGAGGAAGCACAAGAACAAGCACGCACCTGAGAGATACTGCATGATGGCCATATAACTCCCTCACGGCTACTAGGTCAGCCTCCAGCTGTGGGTGTTTGTGAAGTTCCCCATCATAATTCACCTGCCAAGAGTAAAGACCACACATACACACACACACACAACACACACGTGTACGTCAGAGGCAAATGCTGAGCCATAGGCAATAAAAACAGCAGAGCAGTTTTTCAACTTTTGCCAAGAAACTCTAGGAGACCGAGGTCAGAACATTTTCCACTTTGAGACGCAAAGTTAAAATATGTCCTGAGATAGCACCGAAGATAATCCATTTTATATGCTATCTCCAGGATGTGTTTATTCTGTTCGGCACTGTGCTGATGAAAAAAGGCTGAACTCCAGGAAGAGAGAAGGCGTCGAAATCCCCCATGAGATCCATGAATAATCTTTATGTTTGCTCAAAGCTAGTTAGTAGAAGCACAGAAAAAGCAAGCTGCATTTCAGCTCGGAGACGACACTTATCAAACAGTCCAGGAAAAACAGGACATTATAAGTGTTCCAGATTCAGCCGCAGAGCAGAGGTATTTCTTTAAGAACGCAAGCTACTGTATGAGTCTTCCTGAGGTTCTCATAGCATATAACACTAGAAATCACGATTAAGTTTTCAGTTTAAAGAAACCTGAGCAACCCGAAACTCTTATGTTAAGTTTTATAATTAGCATGTGAACTTTGGTAATGAAAATCTGAGGTGACTTTTTTTTTATTTTCAAATAATTTCATCCATACATCTCCCACAATGTCATCTGCCTACTCTCTGATAGCGGGGCCAGTAGATACAGTAACAACCCTTGCTTTATCTCTTTATCTCTTCGTCAGGTCGAGTTCAGCTCTCTACAAGTCATCGCTACACTCTGCTCAAACACAGTGTTATTTGGATTGTCTGATGTGCAGAGTATCATCTATCATCTTACATATAATAAAAGTGTAAAGTTGGCGTGTCTGTACATTGAAGATATTTGCAAAATAATATTTTTGAGGGGCGTAAGATGAGTAATAGAACACATCAAGATGGTTTTTGGTCTTTTTTGTCTGTTTGTGCACGCATCACGTAAAAACTACTGAACTAATTTTAATGGGGTTTTCACAGGTGTATTTGGCCAAGTTTGAGGTAACATATAGGCTTTGTTATATCACAATAGACCCACGGGAAGAGAAGATGTGCTAATTAAAATATGGAAAGAAAACAACTTACCGTAATTTTAAAAAATGCTATAATAATAATAATAATAAATAAACCTTGGAAAATCATTAGTTCTTTTTAAAATTTAACAAATGGTGAAAAGATTTTAATACACGCTTACAGTATGAGTGTACAATTGAAGTCTACTTAATAAACGCAATCTCACATATTCATTCTGCGCACTTCACAGTAACACAAAAATTTTAGTTAATTCCAAAATTCAACAGATGGCGCTGTGCATTTTTTAAAAACACAATTAAATTCCACACGAACGAAGTGGCGGGCACGTCTAGTTTATTATAATAAAACAGAATTCCTGCATGGTTCACCTAAAATCATATAATAATTTAAACATAAAACACCAGTTACATACAGCAATTTCCACTTCTTTTGTTCATAACAAGGCATGTTCACTTATAGTCATTTATCAGAATAGCATTCATAAATCTTCCTTTTTAATGCAAACGATTTTGAAGAATTTTAAGTTTTTTAATTTTTGCACGGTCTGAATGTTTCAGACAGCTAAAAAAAAAAAAAAAAAAGTTAGTGGAAACCTCTTTTATACATTTTGTTATCAGAAGTGATAATCAGCAATAGTTACAAACATATTTATTTCATTCAAGGAAACAAGGAATCGGATCCAGAACCTTCTATAGTAACTCAAGCTAAGCGAGAGTATCTACGGTAACGTGAGGTCTATCAATTACGTCCAAACTAACATGTTGAGCTCCTTTAAGCACCATCACTTCATCACCTCAATGCTGAAATATAACTTTTCCCCAGAGAATCTGAAGTGATGATGATGTAGCCTTCGGTGATTGAGCGCTTCCAGAACCACAATGGATGTCAGAGGCGTAATGGGGCCACATTACTGTGAGCGAGTGCCAGTGTGCGTTCGCAGCCACCGAGGGCATTAGAGGATCCATATTCATCCAAACGATGGCCGCTAATCAGTCACGAAAGTCTACAGTGAGTCTGGTTCACTGAGGGGAATGCGAGTTCACATGCCCTGGCTTTACTATAATGGATTTTCTCCAGTGAGCCAGTATATGAGTCATTTAAAGAAGGGCTCGCTGGTGTGGACATTCACATTTGTATGATGGAAACCTTCTCTCACCTCTATCAGTGTACTGGTAGCTTTATAGAGCAAAGAAATCTGAAGCAGGGTTAGCTTCGGCTGATTACAAAATTCCTTTTAGGGTCTTTTCTTCACATTATTAACAAAGAAGTGGACTGAATGGACTGTGAAGTTCCTGGTGACAACAATAACTCAACAGTTTTCAAAAGTAGAAAGATCCAGTTTTTATTTAGCGATTTGACAGAGCTATTGCGAAATTACATTTGCATTGTAGGGAGTTTTGTAGTTAGTTACCTGCATTGATGTGGGAATTTTCTTTGCTAGCTCGCTAGTACTGGATGGCTACAGAGGGGAAATCTGTGGATCCTTTTCATTGTATTAATGAAAATTTAGAGACTGTTGTGGGTGAGATCCCCAAAGATCAACAGTTTCTAGGAATACCCGTAGAATCGTGTTATTTCGCTCTATATTTAGAAGGAAAGACGGATGGATTATGTTTTCAAGTAAACAGCAATAGTGAGCTCTGCTGCGGGATTAGTGGTTAGCACTGTCGCCCTTGCACCTCCAGGGCCCGGGTTTGATTCCTGCCTCTGTGCGCATGGAGTTTGCATGTTCTCCAGCTTGGTGGGTTTCCTCCGGGTATTCTGGTTTCCTCCCACAGTCCAAAGGCATGCAGATTAGGATAATTGCCTTTCCTCAAACTGCCCATAGTAAGTGGGAGTGTGTGTGCCCTGTGATGGACTGGCACTCTCTCCAGGGTGTACCCTGTCTAATTCTCCTGCGACAGGCTCCAGGCCCTGTATGTGACCCTGTATACAGAATAAAGCAGTATAGATAATGACTGAGTGAAACTTTTCATTGCTGTTGGTTGTTTGAAAAAAAGTGTGTGATTGTTTTGTCCCTGGATTCTGTGAGGTTAATTTTTAATTAGTTTGCTGGGTTAGTAGGTCGTGTTTTAAGGTGTCCACTAAATACATGATATTTTTCCTTTTTTTGTTTGTATATCATTTGGACTATAATGAGAGCTGTACTGCTATTTTTAAGTACAAGAGCGAACCTAACATTTTAGCTGTTACAAAAAAGAATGTTTTGCTGCTTCTTCATTTAAATAGTTAACGTTAACTACTAGAAATGGGAAAAAAAAACATATTCATAATATATTAATAATAATAGAGATGAACCAGTCCCACTGACCAGAATTGGCTGTATTTTAGTTTGATTAGCTGTGACCAGCCTCAGATATAAACAATGCTGTACCTAGCTTAGAAGCTTCTATGTGGCACAACCGAAATGCATCTTTATACTGTAGCGTTAAATTATCAAAAGTCACATGCGTTTAAAGCCCCCGATCTGCCTTTTTCTTCAAACTTTGTGAGTAAATTAGTCTAAAACCCACTCATTACACATGCTTACACAAGTCTCAAAACTCTTGTGGACACTAATCATTTGAAAATTGCATGGATTAGAAGCCCCACGTGCCCGCGTTATAAGTCGCGCGTGTGTGCTCACAGCCACTCAACCTGCGACTTCACTGTCGAGTTGCGTTTTGAGACTTTGGAGGCATTTGAGGAGTTAAAACATCATCGTTGCTTTATAATCCTACAGTACATAATGTGTGAAGTATTTGCGCATTTCCATCCCAGTGTGGTGAATTATAAGTTTGTTTAATTACATATATATGTCAAATTGTAGTTTTTTTGGTGTAATTTAATTTTAAGTTAAATGTTATAAACTCTTCTATCTGAAGTTAGTTTGGATTGTTTAAATGCTGCGCTTGGCTTTAAAGTGAGAAAACACATGTCATAAGAAACGAGCTACATTTAATCAAACATTAAACTTTTTTTAAAAGGTTTAAAATTTTAACATAATCGGGGGGGGGGGGGTTTATATCGAATCAGAAAATTCATAAAATCAATATTGATAGAATCGCAATTTTAATAAAATTGGCACCTAGGTATCATGATAATATCGCATCAGGAGGTAACCAGTGATTCCCATCCCTAATAACTATCAACACAGTTAGATTCCCTTAGCTGCTAAGAGGCTACCAGCAATTTTTAAGATGGAAATGTTTTTTTTTTGTGTCACTCAATGAACTTGAAGTTGTGAATCATTCAATATCAACTTAAATTATGCTACAACAACTTAGACCATATTGTTGTTTAAAATTTATCATGCATGATAATATACACTTTACTTATGATTGGAACTTAAAAATAAATGAAGTTCCACCTGGATTATGTGCATATTCTTTCTTTTTTCCAGTACACACAACATCTCTGAACATAATGTAAATTAATACATAGTTATTAAGTAAAACCGTTAATAAACAGCCAGATATTCTACGGTCAGACAGAGTACTGTATGTAACAGTCATTTCTTTGCATTGTTTTTTCTCCCAGCTTTGAAGCTCACTGAAGGCCCAAGCCTGAAACGCTCGATTTGGTATTGGATCACATAATGGTTGGTTTCCATTAATCTGTATTAATGTAGTTTTTCGGAGTCAGTTAAATTTCCAGGTGACGAGGACACGGTACTGAGCAGCACGCTGACGCGTTTACTTTTCCAGTGGGCCAGCTTAAACATCTGGGATTTATAGTTTGTTATGAGCTACAGTAGGAAAATGAATTTCCTGATTAATTAGATACAAATAAAAAGGCATTTATACTGTACATGCATACCTGACCACCATAGTAGAACTCTTCAGAGTCATTATCTCCCTCTGAATCCTCTTCTACAGTGTAATGGCACTGCAAAATACAAAAGTCATATGAGTTATGACGCCATGTGCAATTCATATCAATGAATGAATATCTGGTGTATCTCTCTTACCGGGTTTTTATCAATCTGAAGCCTTGACTTGATGGAGAGACAGCTGTCATCGTTAGCTGTCCGTATCTCTGTGGAAAATGTGAAATCACTGATGATAATCTCCACCCACAGAGCTGTTTATTCAAGTTATCCTGCTTTATTAGAACATTTATCAATCTTTTGCCAATTATGGCATTACATCAAAACAGAAAATCCAAGTTCTCTATTGCATTGACATTTGATTAAGGAGGAATTTGTCCCTGAATCACTAGACACCTCCACAGTCAACTACAGTAACTACACTCCACCCTGTGCTGCATATATAGCAAGTAAGCCTTGGATTACTCATTTACATTTATTCCACTAACCACGAAATACTAAATCTCGATAAATGCGGGCTGTAGCTCTCACTGCTTCCATGTCATCACTCCTGGGATTTAGACCCGCAGCTTGAGGCTTTATCTACTGTGTGCTTCAGACGATCAGCTACTGTATGCTGCTAATGATTTTAACAATGTCGCAGATTGTCTTTGCTTGTCACACCAAGTCATAGGAGGTAATATTTTTGGTCTAGACGTTACTGTAGAAGTTATGAAGCTGATACAGATCTGTGAAAAACAAAATGTATTATGTCTAGACAAAGTTGTGCTGATAAACATCTGAAACTGAAATATAAAATAGAGCTCTTGCTTTATTAAGAGCAAAAGTGGAAGCATCGGGCTTATGACTCACAGCGTATGACTCTATACCATCTGCCGTTTACGGATTAGTGACACATTAAAGGAGAAACCGGCGTCTCTGGTATGCTTTGGATCTATTTTCTCATTTAGATGGAACAGTGACTGCAAAGCAATGCAAATTTATTCTGACTGATTACCTTTTTTTTCTCCCCGTGTTAAACATTTCTATCCTGAAGTGACTCTGCTCTCATTTACAGGACATGAAGGCTCACTGAAACCGATGTACGAGGGTGAGCCAAAAATGATCCGCACTCTGGTTATATTAAAACCTAAAAATATCAGCTGGAAAATTGTTGCTTACAGGTTTCTGGGATTCTCGAGGCCCAGCTTTGGAACATTTTTTTTTATTTTATTATTATTTTTTTTTTATTTAGTCCTGTCCAATTCTTTTTCCACGAAAAAATTCCTCCCCGTCACTAGGGGGCTCCCACATTAAGGCTACTACTACCATTCAGCCGGGAGGACCGAAGACAATCACGCGTTTCCTCCGAACCACGTGACGCCAGCCGACCGCATCTTTTCGAACTCACGCACCGTTGGGGTCGTCGTAACACACTCGAGGCCAGCGCTATCCGCTACCCCCGTGTGCGCGAGCTCGCAGACGCCCCAAATGGCGTAGAGCCGTGCAATTAATGTGGGAGCACTAAATACCTCTCATCCCTCCCCGCTGAGAGAGCTCGGCCAATTTAGCTCTCTCGAGGCCTCCGGCTGTGAGAGGAAAACAGCATCACCCGCGGTTCGAACCAGCGATCCCCGGATGATAGGGCGAGCACTTTACCACTGCGCCACTCGGAGGCTTGCCCCAGCATTGGAACATTATCAGGAAAAAGTTAAACAATCAACAGTGCTCATTACAGTTAGAAACCTAAACTGTGAATTAAACTGCCTGCTCTCGCATGGCAATACACGTCCTCACATTTTCTGAAACGTTTTTTTTGTGGTGTTAAACCATCCTCCCTATAGTCCTGATCTTGCTCCATTGAACTTTTAGCTGTTTGGTCCCCTGATAGCAAAGATTCACTTCTGATGAAGAAGTGAAGACAGCTGCGCATTTGTGGCTCGCAGCTCAGTCTAAAACAATGAGGGAATTCGAAAGCTTGCAGACAAACGGACAAAGTGTATTGAACAGCACGAAGATCATGTCGAAAAAAAAAAGTTTCTTTTCTAAAGTTAATTTAAATAAATTCTACAGCCAGAGTGTGGATACGCCCTCATCCATTATATACTATGGCCTTTACAATCACTATATTCCAACCCAACTCAATCATTCCCTTGTAGAATTCCTGGGAATACAGTACACATCTGCACAAGGCTCTTTCTTGTGTACAAGTGGCTTATTATCTACAGTACGAGATGCTTTGCAAGACAAATTTTTTTTTTTTACGTTCGCAGGAGAAAAAAACAAACAGTTGCAGTGATTATTTCAGGTTTAAACAGCAAAAAAAAGAAAAAAACTATTAAACTTTAGGCCTAAACTGTATAATTAGTCCCAGAATGTATGACAATGTACCGATTTACTGACTAACAGAAGATAATGGCCATCTGTAGTCTAAAAAAACCTACTGAGAAACAATGTGTGTGAATCACTTCGTAACCAAACAATCAATGAACTCAGGATAAGCTGCTGAATTTGAAATTACCATCTGGTTCGAAACTTTGTGTTCAATTAAATGGATATGTTGAATGACAAAAACTGAAATCAGCCTGCGTGCTGTGAAATGAACAGACTATTTCAAAAATCATCTACAGATGCCCAGGAGCTGAAGAATTAAAAAATTCTAATTTCATGCTAAACTACAGAGTGTTCTGCATAGCTTCATCATTCAATTCTTGTATGCATTGTTTTTCATTTAAATCATAAACATAAAAAAATCACTCTCTATAGAATCAGAAAGGCTTTCTTTACCTGTTGCGATTCTATGAAAGATAACTGGTATGGGATCTCTTGTGACTAATACGTCATCGTTGTTCTCAGAGTTTGAGACGTATGTGTTGTCTGAAAGGGAAACACCGAACATCTATTAGTATTAACATGGACGATGGTCAACCAGATTACAGTATGGCTTTAATAAGGCCCTAATTAAACAATTCTGATTAATCATGTTTACATGCACACAATAATGACACAATAACCAGATGAACAGATTACGATAATTGAATTTTGTCATACGTATCTATTCAAAATACACAATTCATGTTCTTGTAATGCAAAATCAAATTAGCAATGAAAGTACATTTTTCAGTTCTGGTTCTGCACAAGTACTGTGGGTTTTTTTCCCCTCTGTTACTGTGTTGAACTAATAAATTCATGATTGATTTTTAACCTTACAAACTGACAGTTTTTGTAAATAATGACCAAATCTAAGCCAGGAAAAGCACGTATTTATGCAAAGTCCACTTTACACTATGACAGAGATAGGATTAAGCTTGAAAATACTGGACGCCAGTTTGGAAATGTGGTCTGGATCAGTGTTTCGGTATCATTCTGAGATTTATAAGGAAGCCGATCGCCTACTCTAAACCGCTAAAAGAAGAGTTGACAGTAATGAGATTTTAAACACACGACTCATCTTGTGAGTCATTCTACATCGCCAGGCTAAAAAAAATAAATAAAAAAAAACATCACCGTTTCAGAAGGGTCAAATTATTTTGCTGCATCAAAGCAAAGAAGACGGTTAAGGAGGCTGGAAATGACTGGACCTGGATTAAGAACCCTTCGACATGTTATAAAAACCTGGATATATAGCGCCGAACCGTCAGCTTTGTGGAAGAAATGAGTTTAGGAAAAAATATATATGAATGGAGATGAGAAACATTTGGTGAAGTTGCGTGGTAAGAAATCAACAGTAAAACCACAGCTAAGTTTAATAGCGAAAGTAAGAGCATTTCCATACACACAATGTGATGAGAACGCATCACATGATTTGGGGATAAACAGCTGTTTGGCCACAAGAAATCCACTTGTTAGTGAGAGGAATCAGAAAAAAGGCTTTAATTTGCTCGAGGGCATAAAAAATTTGACTTTGGAGAAATGGAGAAAGATCTGATGAACTCAGATTCACCCTATTCCAGAGTAACGGATTCATCAGGATAAGAAGAAAAGCACATGAAGCGATGCACCCATCATGCTACTGTACAATCCTCTGGAGGAAGTGTGTTATGACCTGGAGTTGCTTCAGTTGCTCAGGTCTCGACTCAACAACATCATGTGTCTCAATAAAATGAAGTCAGCTGAATGTACTGATTCGCCAGGTTATCGCACCTACTGTATGTCTTATACACCACACCTATGACATATTCCAGGACTCAAATTGTGAAAAAGTGGTTCTGGAAGCATAAGGAATGATTTTAACACATAAACTGGCCACCACATTGTGTGCTGTAATCAAAGCTGAAGAGAATCTTTTTTGGGTATTTTTTGGCCAGGCAGTGAACAATTTGGGGTTCATTCCATGTCTATTATGACGGGAAACTGTAATGCTAAGGTTTAGAAAGACATCTTATTCGTACAATTGTGTGCTTCCATCTTTGTGAGAACAGTTTGGAAAAAAATAGATACAGTATACAGATGTGATTTGGGTTTTACATATATATATATATATATATACGCATATACAGCGTAAACGATTAAACAAACTGGTTTTAAATGTTCCACAACACTAAATGTCACTATAAACGTTAAAAAAAAATAATAATAAAATAAAAAAATAAAAAATAAAAAATAAATAAATATATATATATATATATATATATATATCTATATATATAAATAAAAAAAAATACAAAAAAATATTTTTTTTTTTTTGGCTCTGATATACACATAATGTA
>JAQQZT010000014.1:15940902-15964031 GCA_030068275.1 Clarias platycephalus
GGAGGAAACCCACCAAGCACGGGGAGAACATGCAAACTCCATGCACACAGAGACGGGAATCGAGCCTGGCCGGGAAACGAACCCGGACCCTGGAGGTGCAAGGCGACAGTGCTAACCACTACACCACCGTGCCGCCGGTAATTTCTTGTACAAAGTGATAATCTTTTGTTTTTTTCTTCCCATTTTCTGCTCCACACTCCAGTCCAGCAGGTGGCGGTATTGCACCGACCGAGGATAAACTCAAAATGAAGAAGACGTGATACTCTTGCAAAACATGAGTATTTGGAGCATGAGTACGTGGAAGCAGTTTCATTCTTTACAAAGTGATTTAGACCAATTAACATTTGTAATTTTACCTACATAATTTAAAAAGCATGAATCAATTGTGAATCATTAAAACGTCCAAAAAGAGATCGATCAAATTGCGTAATCGAATAAATCGCACAGCTCTAATAATTAAACACGTCAGAAAATTTTGTTTTGAACTTCATTTGATTGATGGTATTGAGCGTAATGGTGTAATGAGTAACTGCATCCACCCGAGACGTCTCGAGTGGACTGGTGTTTCACAGACGGACAGCTTTTAATCTCTTAGAACCCGAACCAATCTAACAATGTCTTTCTTCCTTGGCAGAGTACGCACCAACTGTTCCTCACTGAAGCAGATCTTGGAGAGTTGAGCAGCCAGGAGCAAAATTCTCGCTGCAATGTGTTTGGATCAGTTATACATAATACAATTAATTATCACACACTCTGCCCATGAGCAGGGTGGCAGCACGTGGAATACCTGGTCAGGAGAATTTTTAAAAGTGGTTTTATATTGTAGATCAACCAGGAAAGTTCATTCTGTTGAATCCTGTGGTACTTTACTAAGACTATATACATACTGTACATACAACTGTACTTTTCTTATAGACTGCTTTAGCTCTTTGTCTCATCTTCCCACTAGTGTACTTCAGATTGTATTTAAATATGACTACAGCATGGTGAACATTAAGCAGCTATTCTCAGCAATAAGGTCTCTGAAGCACAGACAGTGGGGCTGAGATTTTTTTTTTGTTTCTTTTTAATTTCGTTACAAATGTAAAATTCACAAGCCATCGTTACCAAACATATTTACTACAGTGTTATTACAGAAATTACTCAAACGTCTAATTGAAAGTTCAATAACTGAAAGCTGTAATGAATAGACAGGATATTACTATACGCATTAAAACATACACAGCCTCGCCGAAAGAAAAAAAAGTCACCATTTCACCACCGCCAACAAAACCTGACTCTACCAAACACCACCACATGTTCAGCAGCAAAAACAAACTCCATCCGCTAGCCGAACTCACACAATTTTGTCACAATTTCAGCCCAGAATAATTCCTGCGATAAGAGGAATGGATCGGTACTAGGTTCTGCCCCATTTCAGAAAGTGTTGGGCTGCATTAAGGAAAAAGAAAACATCTAAGGAGGTTTGAAATTACTGAGCCTGGGTTAAGAAACGTTCAACACTTTATCAAAACCTGGAAGGATACCTCCGAACTGTCAACACTTTTGGAGGATGAATGGAGGCCATGAATGGAGGTCACTTAAACACTTGGTGAAGGTTAAAAAAATGAACAGTGAAAAAACAAACTATGTTTAATATTAAAAGTAAAAGCATTTCCATACACACACACACAAACACAATGTGATGAGAATTCGCAGGATTGGGACTAGACAGCATGTGGCAATAAGAAAACTAATTGTTAGTAGGACTCGTTTTTTTTGCACTTTGGAGCAGGGCCATGTGGTCTGATGAGTTCAGATTGACTCTATTCCAGAGCGATATGTGTGTCAGGGTAAGAGGAGAAAGTGCATGAAGCGATGCACCCATCATGCATACTGTAGTGCCCACTGTACAATCCTCTGGAGGCAGTGTGTTACGATCTGGGGTTGGTTCAGTTGCTTAGGTCTAGACTCAGCAACGTTATGCGGCAATAAAATGAAGTCAGCTGATGACCTGAATATATTGAACGACCAGGTTGTCACATATAAGGAGTTTTTCTTCTCTAACGGCACAGAGATATTCCAGGACACAAATTGTGAAAGAGTGGTTCTGGGAGTACTGTATGAGGAATCATTTTTACACATGAACCGGACACCACATTGTGACTTTGTCTAGGCAGTGCGCATATACAGTAAAAATAAATAATTAAATAAACAAACCTGTGAGAAGCCATGCTACTCACACTTTTTTTTTTTTCACAGAACAATAAGCAGGCAGAAGGCAGGGCAGCCAGAAACGAAACCAGGGGCGTTCAGAGTGACTGCATTGTTGTTTGTGGTCTACAACCCACGCAAATTGACACTTACCAGAAAAGTGTCTGCCTTTACCTAAACAGCACGATGAAAGGAAAGATATACAGCATGCTTCATCAGATCACACACCTCTTCTATATTATGAAGAAAATGACGATATACACTGTAGGTTCTTTAAAAAGGAAATTTCATTAAACTCTAAACCGCAGACTTCTGCATACAAAGGCAAAGAGAAAGGTGCTTTCCCATTAGAAGAATAGTTCATGATTGCTCTAGACAAACAGTTTATTGTGTAAGTCTGAAGGAGAAAGTTTTTATTTTTTTCTTTAAAATAAGAGCCTTGTTTTCCCCAAAAATCTTAAGAATCTCATCCTTAAAGATCAACACTACACTATTTTATCGTGTTTTCTACCTTCGACCTGGAGCAGCACACATAAACAGACAAAGCAATGTATACATCTAAGTTTGGATGCCTCTGAAAGTTCATCTGTGGTGAGCGTTTCACACACTTCTTTTTTTTTTTAAACAATTCTAAATCTATAACATGAGCAGTCACGTGTGCTGCCAACCTAAAGACTTGAGAGCGGTTGCTATGAAACCCTGCAGGCAGACTGAACTGGCAGGGTGACTGCAGGGTATTTTCCAAAATGACATGAATAGCTAGACAGAGGGCGAGACTTTGGATCAGATGTTACCTGACAGTCAGGGAGCTGCTGTATGTGGTACCCAGCATTACATACAAAGCTGAAAAGATCCTCATCTATCGGATATTTCTCAGAACTTCACAAAATCCATGGATAGTCAGGACGGGAATCACCACAATACGATAATATTACGATACCCTAGTGCCAATTTGATTTGTATCGCGATTCTGTTAGTAGACCGCACCGGGTTATTCACTGCACGCTTGTCTCTATAACATAAACGAACCTGTACAGTAACTGCATAAAGCGTGGCACTAAAATACATGTGGTACAAACCTAAACATTAAAGACATGACTAAAGAGGAAATACTGCATAATACCGCATATTATACAGAATTTCTTCATTAGTCATTTTTAGATATCCAGATGAGTGTGTGCACACTGACGAGAAATAAATAAACAAAACACTGCCTGCCTTTTTTCCTTTTTTGTATTTATCATTGCTAAAATGAGTCAATTAGATTTTCCCCAAATATAACTTCATACCTGGATTTCTTTTTTTTTTCTTATCAGAATAAATTTGCATTTACATTTATATTTGTGCTGCACTTCTCTGGGGGTCATTTTTATTGCCTGAACAGCATAAAAGCAACACAAGCATCTTTTCACCTTCTTTGAAAAAGTGGTGAATTTTTGAATTTTATATATAAATCTTGTGTGTTATAAATCTTGTGTGTGTGTTAAATGTTTTGACTACTTTATTCAACGAGGGACAGTTCAACACTGGACTGAACCTCATGACTGGATCTATTCCTACTGTCTCTGTGACTCAGCATCAGGTCCTCAAGCCGGAGACAGTGCTACTGTAAAGTTATTTTTACTGCTTGTTTAGTGAGTTGGCCTGATGCACTTGACTGACTGTTAAACCAGGTGAATTTGAACTTAGTCACCAGTTCGAATGGTACAATAGTTTCTGTGGTTAGATGATTAGTCAGACTGTACCAGGGAGTTTTTGTGCATTTGCCTGATAAAGGCGAAGGTAGGCAGTATGGATGGGAATCAGCAGGGACAAGTCGATATGATATCGTTGTGATAACTAGGCGCTGGTTTGATTTGTATTGCGTTCGAGTTACATAATTCCGCAGATAACGGACCGCGATTCTATTTCCGATTCAATCACGGAAGTAGTTCACGTGTATTGTACAAAACTGACACTGCAGTGCATCAGATAGCAATATTTACAACTATATACAATATTCTCAGAGTGAATGTATAAAATGTCTAAAGCCTAGTATATTGTACTGTATGTATGTGTGCGTGTGGGGGTTGTGGAAGAAACGGCTTCACCGGTTTCGAAGAATCAGTCCAAAAACACGATGACAGAAAATGTCTGTCCTGTATAGTTGTCCTGATCCTAATTTCGGAAGATCCTCAACAAAACAGAGCTTACAGTCCAATACAGTGGAAAACAGCTCCGATACAAAATGGCGTCTGGGATTCCTCTCATGATTTAAAGGCGCAGAGACAGCACTGTTACGTTTGTGTGAGATTCATTTCCCTAGGTAGGCGCGGTTGCAGTTTTTGGACACATGATGGCAAGGGAGACAGGTTTAGTCAAGTGGATCAGTATGCTTTAGATTGCTTATTTGTGTCCCAAGCATATAAGACTCACTGTCGGACTTACAAACAAAAATCAGACTCACGAACGTGCTCCCGGAACGAAACCCGTTCGTAAGTCGGGGACTGCCTGTATCTTGATTCAGTTATGCTGGCATATGTGAAGAAGAAATTTCACTATGCTGTAATGTATATGTGACAAATAAAGACTTAACTTAAAAACTGATCGAGCTGAACGTCCTGGCCCTTCTGTTTCTCTGGAGCTAAAGAGGGCAAGATAGGTCACTAGTACAGTAGTTAGACGCTAATATGGAAAACCTAACCTTGCTCCACTTCTAGCTCCATATCGGCCATATAACATTCGATATCGTTAGAAAGGGTAACGTAGAAGATGTCAGTAGTAATTCCACACAGAGGAGGTCTGTTGCTAATACAACCACTCATTTCTTTTGTCAGTAATGCCTGGAAATAGGTCAGAAATGCCTCAAGCAAGTTGTGGAAAGACTAAGGGGTATTTGACTCTCCACTTCTATTTAGGGAAATCCCATTTCCTCTTTTCTGATTGGTTTAAACCAAGCTCTTCTACAAAGGAACGGTCAAGAAAACACTGCAACTTAAAAGCCACCTTTCAGCAGCACACTGAGTACATTCATGTTTTGCATTGAATGATAACTAATAGCAAACCAACATAACTTTTAAACATTTCACACTACAGATAAGATCTGACAGCTCTACACAAGTGTGTCGGAAAACCACAAAGTGAAACAAAGTTGATGAGCTGTTATTGCTAGTGTACCGGTTACAATATTTAACCATATGAATACAATACACTTAATAAAGGGCTTTCTTATAGGAAGAAGTCATCTTTGCTCATGGCATCACACACTAAATAATATAATTTCTATTTAGAAATCAGACAAAATAATCATTTTTATTAATGATTTTGGAAATAAGATATTAAGAAAACAATGATTTAATAACAAGGGGCGAGGAATAAACAAGGTACAAAGATCCTTGTTTGTGTGAGATAAGCACTGGTGATAAGTGATTGAGAGCAAAGGCTGAATACATCCAAGATATGGGAATTTGGAAAAGTAAAGGAACTTAAAAGGAAGATGATCAAAACCTGAAAGTGGCGGTAGTGCATCATAATGGATGCCAAATACCAAGGAAGAAGAGAGCAACGGTAAATAAATATACTGTAGTTGCAAGCAATGATGAGCGGGCCCAAACACCTTGCGCCATCACCTCCCAGACGCACCACACAACATGTGTGATTTTTGAGCATGTTAACATGCATTTAAACGGTACCTACCAATACCATTATGACTAAAAAAAACTATGATGTTACTAAATGTGATGTCACTCAAAATGATGTCACTCAATATAAAGTCACACAGAAAGTTATTAACCACTTTTTGGCATACGTTTAAAGCATCGTCACGGCTAACCCGTTTGAGATATCAAAAATCCCTCGACAATTTCGCATCCCCAATATCTTGAGTTCACATAGGCCTGGTTTGGCGATGATCATATAAATCTCCCAGGAGGAGTATCTTAAAATTGACATCCTGTTAAGTAGAGCATATGACATGCAATGTGAAAGATGTTTAGCTCAGTGAGATGTAAATGTGTACCGGTGGTTTTGTATGTATACATGCAAGTATGTATGAGCTATGCAGCAAAACCTTGTGTGAGGGCAAAGAGCTCAGCTGCTCAGGCATCGTAATGGCAGCTGATTCCAATCTGTCTGCCAATTTTCATAACTTTTTGAGCATGTAAAGATCCCCAAAAAGCCCTGGGGAAAAAAATATATAATTAAAAGGGCCCTCACAAACTATGACAACATAGGGCTGATGTCATAGTGCTTGGGTCCTCATTAGTGATTGGTTGTAGAGAATATTAATGATCGGTGATTGACCATTCAGAGCAATGGTTGTCAGTGATTTGTCACTGAGAGCAATGCTGATTAATGCTTGGTTGCTGAGAGCAATGTTAATCCTTCATTAGTCATTAAGAGCAATGTTGAACAGTGATTGGTCATTCAGAGCAATTGTCATCAATGATTGATCATCCGGGTGCAATGGTGATCAGTCATTGGTCATTCAGGGCAATGGTAATTAGTAGAGATAAAATCGGGATACTTACAGAATCGCAATACAAATCGAATCTGCACCTGGGGATCGTGATAATATCGTATCTGGTAGTGATGGGTCGTTCATGAACGATTTTCTTTTTGAATGAATATTTAACGTGACTCAGAAGAATGAGTAGTCTCGGAGAGTGATTCGTTCATTTTCTACTGGGCGCGCATGCTCAAATCATCGCAAAACCCCTGTAGGTTATGTACAGGAAACAGAATTGAGCGATTCTTTCTCAATGACTCTTCTACTCCGAGTCGTTCATTCTTTTGTCACGTGACTCCCATAGACACTATGCGGTGCAATAGATTCAAAAGAACAAATGACTCAGACTGGAAGATATGAGAGATGAGCTACTCATTCTGTTTATTATAATATGTCCTTAGCTGCATTGTAATATTTTGATTACTGGAACTATAGCCAAAATTTGTGTATGTAGACGGGTCTTTTTATTGAAAATGCAACACTTTATTTTATTTCTTTTCTAAAGAACGAAATGAACTAAATGACTCAAAAAAAGATTCATTCATTTTGATGAACAAGATTCAAAGAAGCGAGTCCCTAAAATGATTCAAACTTCGCATCACTAGGTATCTGGTGGTCCCTGGTGATTCCCGACCCTGGTAATTCCCGTCCCTGGTAATTAGTACCAGGTGACTTGTCATTGAAAGTAATGTTGAATAGTAATTGCTCATTCAGGGCAATGGTGATTAGTAAATGGTTGTTGAGAGCAATGATGTTCAACCAACACTGCTTTCTCAACTTGTATAACCGGCAGAACTTCTGTAAGCTGGAGAGTGCAGGATGATCACTATAACCTGCTCAACGAGTTGTTAAGTACATCATGGCAATACAGAAATAAAGAGGTCAGAAAGGTCATCATATCTAACAACCAACACAAGTTGAATACACTGCTGTTCACTCTGTTCTTATCCAAACGTTTAATAGTTACATACTTTTGGTCTGTCAATTTTGCACACACGGCACTGCTGCGACAGCTCGCTCTGAAGTCTACAAATGCAGATGATCAGAGTGTCAAAGGTTTCACAGTCGAGCAAAAGTAAAAAAGAAATCCAGTGTGCTAGATATCATGAAGGAGGTGAGATGTTAATAGGTGTCCAAGCAGAATAAGTGTTTTTTCTTTAACTTAAGGCAGATAGACGTTGAAAATCTTCCATTCCTTAACGAGCATCAAATGCCGAAACGCTTATCTAAAATGTGACTGTCCTGCTGTACTCACTCATTGTAACATGCAGCACATGGAACAAAGCTGCATCAGTGAATACCAACTCGTAACTCTGCAGCGAACATTGTAAAATAAGCACAGACATCCGTCACTTCGAGCCAATCATGGCTGCTCATTAGTAAGCAGCGAGAGCAGACATTTCTTTATAAATATCAGAATTTCTTCATTTTGAAGAGACAGTCTGTTCCTCTTATCACACACAATGTGTGCAGCCGTGCTGAATAGTCGCTCACTGTCAGCCCGCAGGCATGGAGCGGTGAGGTAAACCCCGGCCAGAGCTGGGAACCGAACTTTTTTTCTCTCTTCATTACTATTTTTGTGATAATGGCTTTAGTCTTTGTACTCTCTGCAGAGTATGGCTCAAGCTTTTTATTTTTTTTTTAGGGCTTCTGCTATGGGTGGGTGAGTAAGGGTGACCTTACAAGAGTTAGCTTTTATAAGAGTTAACTTTTCACACTCAAATTATTTATGGTGCGTTGTTCTCAACTCTTAAAACCCTGAGCATTTTAGCCATTTTTTTTTTTTTTTTCTTCTTTTTAAAAAGGCTCAGGATCGTGTACAACATGGGCAATACTGAATTTTGGTTCATTTTAATCAACTATACAAACATGGCTGGGTAGAAAAATAAAAAATGGGTCACGTGTTTTTAATTATTTAAAATGTGTTTTGCGTATTTAATAATAATAATAATAATAATAATAATATGCTCATTTTGGGAGTTTTGTGATGTCATTCCATATTCGGGTAGTGATAAAATGTTATAAAAGTAATGATAACTTTCGTTCTCTGACATACAGTAAAGGGCAAAGTCCGATGTCTCAAACCGCCGCCTCTATTAGCACACACTGTCAAAGCTTCCATATTAGCACACATATTGCTTTTTTAATCTTCATTTGCCTATGCTGTGTTGCCTCCGCAGATTTGTGCGACTTGAGTTTTAAGTTAATCGGCGAATAAAGTCCGTTGTGTTAAAGGTTTTAGCAGATGTTCACCTAAAAAAATCTCTGCATATTGCAAACTTGACGTCTTACAGACTTTGTAATTTTCCTAGACTGGCGACGGCATGTTGATATGTATTTTGCTTCATCACAACAGTATTGTTTTATGTGATCAGACAGTGGAGAGACAACCGATCTGTAAAAATTAAGTGATAATCAGGCGATTTTAATCGCTAAACCCTAAGTGACTACAAAAGTTTGCACACCCCAACATAATAAAGAAGTACAGATGTTGAATGAGATGTTATAAGTGGTCCATGCTATATGGAGTTTCATTACAAGCTAGGTACAGGTAAAACGTTAAATGTCATGAGCAGACAGTATAGTATGTACTCCGAGGGGCCCAAAAAATTTACACACATTTGAAACGTTGCTATCTACAGTATGGCCTCTTTTAAAACTCCAATTGAATTATGGCAGCGATGTGTAGTATTATGTTTCCTCCAAAAATGCCAGCAGTCCCGCAATCATGTGACGACTATCGGAAAAGAGGCATATATTCATGTTCATGTTGAAGTTTGTATACATTTTTGGACCTCTGTATATATAGAGATATCTGAGAATAAAGAATTTCTCTGGTAACTGCATCTGAATAGCATTTATATCCTCTTTGTTGGAATATTCAGCCTAGCTTCTACAGTTTGCTTGGCCAATATTTTCGAAGTGCCCCAATCTGTTGTACAATGCCTTCTTCAAATATGATCTAGAGACTGAAAAGGTCATGAAAAAAAAAAAAAAAAAAATTTCCCTCACTATTTCTGCTGACTAAGATTTTAGATTTTTTTTTTTTTTTTTTTCAAAGAGTAAGTGTTGCTACAACCACAGCTTCAGGGTACATGTTTCGATCCTAGGGTTGCATTACTGGAAAAAATATTGTTGTGTCCATGAGGGTTTCCTTTTCAGTTCTCTCTGACTGCATTGCTTCCAGGTACATTTTAGTCACTCACTCATCATCTGTACCGCTGGAGTCCCTGGAAGCTATCCCAAGAGACTTAGGGTACGGAGCGGGGTAAACCCTGGACAGAGTGCCAACCCACCGAGTAGCACACACACTCTCACACGCTCATTCACAATTGCACTACGGGCAATTACGTTGTCTACACCGCTTAATCCTGTATACAGGGTAGCAGAAAACTTAGGACATGAGGCGGGGTACAATTTGGGGATGCCAATTAGCCTAATCTACATGTCTTTGGTCTTTGGGGGGAGGAAACAGGAGAACCCAGTGGAAACTCCATGCATACAGACAGAGGAGGGAATCGAACGTGGCCGAGAATCGAACCCTGGTGCATGCCGACAGTGCTAACCACTAATCCACTGTGAGGGTCAATTTGAAAACGCCAATTACTGTACGCATGTTTTTTTACCGGGTTAGGAAACTGGCGTACCCGGAGGAACCCCCCCAAGCACTGGGAAAACATGCAAACACACAGACGCCGAGACAGGAATCGAAACGGGACCCTGGAGGTGTGAGGTATCGTTGGTGCTAATCACTAAGCCACCGTGCCGCCTAGTAGTGAACTTGGCCAATGATGAGAATGTGTGTGTGTGTGTGTGTGTGTGTGTGCACAGCATTGAGAGACAGACTGGCATCCCAGCTAGGGTGTATTCCTGCTTTATGCACAATGTTTACTCAACCAGCCTGCATGACAAATCATCACTCAGGGGTTTTCAGGGGGGGTGGGGACACAGAAAGATTCAAATGTAGATATCTGATTAAAAATATTGGCACCGTGGCCGATATTTTTGTTTGTTCACCTCCTTCAGTTTATATATAAGATTAAAAATATTGGCACTGTGTGTGAGTGTGTGTGTGTGTGTGTGTGTGTGTGTATGAACAAGCTGCCAGATATCATGCATGGCAATCTTTCAGTGTCATGATCAGAGTATACCACAGAACTTAAGAGTCCTGTAATTGCATTTACCTTTTCGATCCCTTCAAGTAGGTAAACGTGAAGGTCGCGTCGGTGAATCGAAAATCTGCAACAAAAACAAGAGGGGAAAGAAAGGGGACGGTGTAACGCAAACGCAATAGCATGTATGAAGCCCTAGCCTGTGGAGGGAGGCGTTATTCACGCACGCAGACTGGAAAAGGAAGGTCCCTCTCAACAAGTGTAGTCTCCATGGCAACATCGCGAGGGGTTTCCGCTGTCATCGGATATTGAGGAAGCGAGCGCCTAATTAATATTTACACAGCGTACTCATGCTTGTTTACACTCTCTACGAAAGCATTTCATATCCCTTTCTCCACAAAGCGAGCACAGTGAAAGTGTCATGAATCGTTTAAACATTTAAAAATATATATATATATACGCTGCACTGATAAACAATAAACAGCATAGCGAGACCGTGTGTATGAAGCTAGTATGGAGAGCCAAAAGCACCTAACGCTAGAAAGGAAGAAACTCACCCGAGAAGAGGCAGTCTTTATCCGCCCGGCACCTCTGTATTACGATGTCGACGTCTTTTTGAATCCTCTCTTGCCTTGAACACATCCCCTTCAAACTCCAAAACCCTCAAACAGAACGGCCTTGCTGAGAATTTCTGTAAATACTCGTATAAACACTGATGTTTTTTTTTTTTTTTTCGTCTTCTTTTTTTTCTCAGTCGTGTAGACAGTCCCAGTGCTGCTGCTGCTGCTGCTGCTGACCCAGGTGTCACACCGGCGACTCACGAGCTCTCATGTCGTCTCAGCAAAACGTCTAATACAAAAGAACATCAATAAATGTTGTTGTTTTTCTTTCTAAAAAAAAAAAGAAAGAAAGAAAGAAAATAAATAAAATATCAACATAAAACAAAATAAAATAAAAATATAAAACAATCCCGCAGCCCGCTCCGCTCGGTAGCCAGAGGAGGCTCCGTCTGTCTCGCAGCTGAGAACAGGAGAAATGTCAGTTGGACGGCGGAAGCATCGCTGCTCATCACTGCGCGAGCCTCAACAATGGCGATTCGCAGCGAGCGCGAGCCCTTAAAGTGAAACTACCGCAAAAAATAGAGTAGAGAAGCAGACGCGGTACCAACCGAAATCAGCGATCCAGAGTCACCACATCGCTCCCCCTCTCTCTCTCTGGAATCAAATCCAGCCTGCTGTACTCGTGATGTCATCGTACTACTGATAAACACAAAAGTACTGAATTCATAGCCGTTGTGACGTAACAAAGGGAGGAGTTAATGCAAAAATAAAAAATAAAAATCAAACAAAACTGGAGAGGTACATTTCCTGAAGAAAACATGAGAGGTGCTTGCCGTGGCATCATAGACATAGCTATGATGTCATATCTGAGGTTGGTCTCAATGTTCAGTCTATGGGACGTTTGGGAAACGTCATAGCACCTCATTCCCGAGTAAGCAGCACGATTTGACACCCCGTTCATGGGTCTAGGACAAACCGTGCAGGACTCGTTACGCGCCAAACTTTTGTACGGAAGAAGAAGAAGAAGAATAAGCCTGAGAGATAATATGCACCACTAATAATAAAGTTCAGGCTGATCTTATTATAGGAGCAGGCGAGAAATGACGTCACAGCTCATACATGGTGTTCCTCTGCAAATGTAAATGATTTATATATATATATAAATATATATACATGCTTATTTTTTACAGACTTACAATGACTGTGTATTTGTGTGTGTGCCTGTGTGTATGTGTGTAGAGTCAGCCAAAAAATGCATAGACACTTCACGAAAAGAAAAACTTGTATGAATCTTTTAATACTAAATTTATTGCGATACATTATATATTGATATATATATATGATATTATTAATATTAAATTTATATAATATACATCATGCTATTTTTCTTTTCCCGAGGGGTGTATATATTTTTTGTCTGACCCTGTATATATACACTATATTGCCAAAAGTATTTGCTCATCTGCATATGAACTTGGGAACTTGGGAGTAACATCCAAGCTTTAATCCATAGGGTTTAATATGATGGTGGCCCACCCTTTGCAGCTATAACAGCTTCAACTCTTTTGGGAAGGCTTTCCACAAGGATTAGGAGTGTGTTTATGGGAATTTTTGACCATTCTTCTAGAAATGCATTTGTGTGGTCAGACACAGATGTTGGACGAGAAGACCTGACTCACATTCTCCACTCTAATTCATCCCAAAGGTGTTGTATTGGTTTGAGGTCAGGACAGTCAAGTTTGTCCACACTAAACTCGCTCATCCACGTCTTTATGGACACACACATACACGCACTCATAAATTACAGGCAATTTGGGAATGCCAGTTAACCTAATCTGCATGTCTTTGGACTGTGTGAGGAAACCAGGGAACCCAGAAAATGGCCATTTTTCAGTGTTATACTGTCTCGCTTCAAACAAGAATAATCTAAAATGCAAATTATTCATATTTTGATTGTATTGATCCTAAAATTTGTGCAAGCATCTAGAAGCATATGACCCTTAAAAATTGTTGCTTAAATTGTTTTTTGGTAAAAGCTTAAAAAGCAAAAAAATCTGTAGTGTCCATACCCATGTCAAATTCATACAGCAATATCTTAACAATTTAGCATTTTAGAATAATACATTTTTTAAGGTTTTATGTGAAATCTAAATTGGCCAAAGTTCATCTGAATGACAGTTAAGATCACTGAAATATTTGAATTTGAAAAAGTTACAGACACTACGTAAAAGGGCATCATTTATATTTAGCAAATGTGGTTTTTATTATATAAATGTGTATGTATATTTACAAAAAACAAAGCATGCATAGGGAGATAATTATCTTCCTATACCCAAGGTGTGACTCAAACCACAGACTTTGGAGGTATGAGGTGAGAGTGTATTGAATTAAAATTTAAGAAGGTTCAGTGGTCTAGTGTACAATAAAACACAATTAAAAACGTGCAGATCCTGATGTCTGCATGTTACCATTACCTGAGAATGGGGTGCGCAGTCAACTCGCTACCGCTCCTCAGTCTGCTCCAATGGTTTCGCAGCCCTTACAGCAGCCTGTCATACTGTATGTGCCGTCTGATCAGTCTGATCCAGGGTTTTATTCACTCGTCGGATGTCGTGACACGCCTGTGATGGAACTACCTTTCCAAACAGAATTTCTGTTTTTTATATTTTGCATGGTTCATTTAATAGTCAACTATTTGCGCGCAACTTAGCGTTTGGGTTCATTCAGTTAGTAGGTAAGCACCTGAAAGGCCTCTGTGAGGTATACCATGAAAGTGAGACTGTTGAGCATGTATAGTACTGTAGTGCTCTCATGCAGGAAATACTGTATACAGTATACAGGACAGGCTAAATATGATGTCACAGCTCCAAGAACTAGGGAGAGTCGAAGGTAATGTTAAAAGTATTTTAGAAGTCACTGATCAGAGAAGGAAGCATTTGTTTTTGTTTTTTTGAGGAAGACTGGACTGGAAAGTCCGCTTTAAAAGACTAGGAAGTTGAGGAAAAGTGAGATCTATACTGTAGGTGATGATGATGTACTGTAACTTAAAGCACTCCAAACATTGTTAAACAACAAGGAAAGAAGAAGAAGCTACTATTCATGTTGACTGTTGAAGTTGACTGAATGGCTGTCGATGACCAGACCGTGCGTCACTCCAGAGTGTCCCAGGGAGATGATATTATTTTTTATAGAAGATAAAGATGTGATACCAAAACGGGTGATTAGTGGTTAGAATTGTCAGCTTGCACCTCCCAGGTGGTGGATGGTTTCATTTCTGAATCTAACCTCCAGTTTGTGGGCATGGACTTTCTGGTTCTTCCCATGCTTGGTGGGTTTCCCCCCGTAGTCCAAACACACGCATTGTCGACCGACTGGTGTTTCCAATTTGCCTGTAGTGTATTATGGTGTGTGCATGCTTGTACAGTAGGCTGCCAGGCAACTATAATTTAGCGGTTATGGCTTGAATGGATCGATGGATGGATGAATAGATCTGATACAGAATCACATTCGTCCAATGTACTGAGCCAATACTTACAAACCAAACTGTAGAAAAATGGAAGCCTTTATTTATCTATTAGAGTGAGTATTTTAGGAAAAATATGCTCACCCCTGGAGTAGAGGATTAAAAGTCTAGCTCAAACGTCCAACAGTGGCAGCTTTGCAGTGAACCTCCCAAACCAACCTTCTAAACAGTAACCCAAAGCCTTAACCACTGCGTCACCACTGGGGCTGAAATAACATTTTTTTTTTACATATATCATGTCAGTGTGTGAGACTTGATTTTGTTTGTTGTTTGTTATAAACCTTTTTACCTTCTTCATCCTCTGTACAACCCAGTGCAACACAACCAGTTTCCGTCACCCGCCTCTGTCCTTAGCCGTTAGACACTTTTATTCCCAAGTGTATCCAAGGTTTTGTCATTCTGATGTTAGTGTTTATCTCCAGGTGCAGCAGGGCCGCCCCTGGTGTTCTTTTTCCTAATGTTGTCCAGTCTAAGGCTGTTTCTGTGTCCTTCTCATTGCATGTCCTTAGTCGTATCCAATTCCCACCCGTCACTAGTGGGCTCCCACATTAGGACTACTACTACCAGTCAGTCAGGGAGGACCAAAGACTATCACTTGTTGTCTGCCATATACTGTATATCAGTCATTCAACAAATGACCAAGTCTTCATTCTCAGCTCCATACATTTAAAATTCCAATAAAACACTATTAGACAGATATATTAATATTTTATTAATTAGTTCACTTTTTAAATGTTATAAATCAGGCAGCATGCTCACTGCCTGATTTAGATTTACAGAGTTATTACTTCACCTAGAGGTGAAACATAGGAACTGTAACATTTAATAATGGAGGCTCATTGAGGTGGGAATCATGCTGCCCCCATGCTTGAGCTGTGAACGTTTTCTTTTGTGGTGCAGCAACAGCCAGGGCAGACATAGACAAAGTGTAAATGCAAATAATTTGAGTTGAAAAGAGAAGTACAGTATTAAGGGAATATTGCGTCTACTTTCCAGCTGTGCTGTTATTATCCAGGATAGAGTGCCTTTTTTTTACAACCAGCTGGTAAAAACGTCTATGAGCCCGGATTTGGCAGCATGATGTTTATTTAGCATTTTTCAAAGGAGTCTCCAGTGTCAAATGTAAAAGTCTAACTTTTTCTAGTGAAAGTCGCAATTTTTATTTTATTTTTTTTCTCTCTTATTAATTTTAAGAGATTTATTGTAAGATTTATTGTAAATCTTGAATAAATGAAAAATAGTTTGCAATGGTAAATTGATGTGATGTAATACAAAACAGCCGGACGTACTGTACTATAATGAGGTATCAGCACGCTTTAAACCACAGACCGAAAGTATCCCCATATCTTACAGTTGAAAACACAGAACAGTGAGGCAAAGTTTGATGCTTTAGTTCTGGCTTATTGACAGGCTGTATTTTGGAGTTATTCCAAGAAGACATGCCAGCTGTGCTCCAATACAGCTTGAGTCAGCAGTTGGACATGACCCATCCTCCAAAGCTGCGCAAGAGTTAATCCTAACCACAGACGTTCCATGAATGAAAGCGACCCCTAATTAAAAAAACAGTCGATTTCCTTTCCTTTTATCTTTAGCCCTCTTTCTCTATGAGTTGCTGATGATGAATCACATGAATTGTTTAGCACATGGCACTCTCATCATCTCCATCGAGACAGCATTCAGCGATTATTATAACGCGCCGCGGCACGAGGCGCTGCTTTATTTCCGAGGCCACAGCTGAGAGCCAGCGGTGCCCTGTTCTGAAAGACGCGCACAGGGTAAAATCTGTCGACACAGTTCTCTGGGAAACGCTGGTTGTAAAAACATGCTGAGGTAAGTATGGGCATGCAGTGAGGGGCACTGTAAGTGTAGCTGACTGAGAGAGTGAAATTCTCGCACCATTGAGTTGACTGCTTGCTGAAGTCGGCTCATTAATTCCAATTTCACAGAGAAGCAGATAGTTGGTAAGTGTGCCATCGAGGCGCCCGCATGCACTCTGATACACTTTATCATCTGCTCTCCATGCTACGTAAAGTCGGCTTAAATGTCTGGAGACTGGAGGCATTTTCATCAACATAATCGTGGTATTGTACTCAAAATCTCTCCGTTTCAATCTTTTTCCCTCCAAGAGCCACCGATTTATAGCTATAATATAATAAATGTACATGAGTTTATTAACACTGACCTGGGACATTGCCTTTTTTTCCTTTAAATGAAATTTTAAAACTTGAACAGTTCACTTTTAGAAGACAAAAGGTCAAATCCAGCGTCATGTCTGTTGCCTTTGACCTTAGCAACATACTGTAACTTCTCACTTCATCGGTAAGACGTCACAAGTCAATGCAGCCATCCATCCTTGGATTGAATAAATGGATCCATGAATGATAATAGGATTCCCTTTGCAGCTTTTGTCCTAATTCTACAATAGAAGCAAAAGAGACCAAGAACCATTAACCATCTAAAGAAATTTCATTAAAAGTTTGCTCCATCCATCCATCTAGGAACCGTGGAGGCCAATAGTCATCATTGTATCAAATGTACAACCATGATACTGTACAGTAGGTCCTCTGGTTAACATTTACACACTATTTGGGCTTTGGACTTGAGGAAACCCACCAAGCACAAGGAGAACATGCAAACTCCATGCACACAGACCCCGAAGCAGGAACCGAACCCAGACCCTGGAAGTACAACGAGACAGTGCTAACCACCAAGCCATTATGCCACCTAATAGTATACAGTATATCCACAAAACCCAAAACACTGATAACAATTAAAGATCCCATTCCATCCAAGGTTACTTCAGGTTCTTTCTCTTTTGTACCCCCACAACAGACGTTTTTCTACTTATTAATTAAGTCCCTTTTTAAACCATAGAACTTTGGACTATCCGAAGTGCCCTAAAGGAATCATTTTTCTTCATGAGTGTAGCACTTAGAACACAAGACACTCAGACTCAAGCTGCATGTGAATCCTGGGAGATGTCAGATGTTTTATTTATACTGTAGGGCCCAGGGAAAAGGTGACGCGAGGAAGTGCAGGTGCTGTGTGCGCATGAATTTCTCACAGTGTTGGAGGCCTGTGTTCCTCAGGGCCGATCTGTATAACACGAACAGAGAGATGAGATTTTATGTGGCTCACAATGCATTAGTCTCCACTATTTTCTTTTCATCCGCAGCATTTTTTTATACCTCTCTGAGTGAGCCGGCAGGTCGGGAGGCAAACGCTGATTAATTACTTATGCACTCTTGGAAGCAAACGATTCCTCAAGGGTTCTTCGGAAATGTGCACGTGTGGAAATGTTGAAGACATACAGTATGTGGCACCTTTTCTAAAAGAGAGACCTCTGCTGAAGGTTCTCCAAGAGAGATGAACCACATGAGGTGCGGTTTCTATGAATCCTATGAAAACTCAACCCTACTCTCAGCTTTGGAAGTTCTACTTCTAAAGCAAATTTTGTTCACCTGAAGATTCCTGAAGATTGCAATCCGATTGAATATTCTTGAACATTGTGAATGGATGAGCTGTTTAGGGCCAAACCCAGTCAAAGGGTTGAGGGATTGAAAATTCTTGTTTTTCATGAAGTAGCATTGTTTGGATGAAAGCCAATTACCCTTACCTGGAGGTCAGGGGTAGCTCAATGGTTAAAGCTTTGGTCTATGGTTCAGAAGGTCCCCGGTTCAAATCCCACAACCACCAACTGTGGTCTCTGTTGGGCCCTTGAGCCAAGTCCCTCAACCGCTCAGATGAATAATGAGATTAAAATGTAAGTAATATATAATTTATGTAAATATAAAGGTAGCTGTAAAATGACTAACAAGAGGCCAATACAAATAAAAATAAACATTACAGACCACAAATCAGGTTTACAATCTTAGTTCTTCTAAGATAATGGTTTAAACAATTACTGTCATTATTTCAACATATAGATTTTAACATTATTAGTACTTTGTAGGAAATAAAACTTTATTAACTCCTGGACCTTTAATGCAAAAATCTACACTACAGTGTTTTCCTATCATGGCGGTAGAACCCTTTATGAGGACTTTAAATTAACGTGTTCATAGGACCCCTGAGGGAACTCTCTTCAGCAACAGAGTCTGAACATTTTTTTCTAATTGATGTTTTTAAGTTGTGACAAAAAATTCAAAGTGCAGTCAAGATTTAAAGATGTCTTATTTCATTCCACTGAATGCTCCCCTGAAGGGTTCTTCATTACACAGTTTTTTGATATTATGTGCTATAGGTTTTGTTTTTGGTTGTCGCTATTGGTGTTACTAATTTGTCCTTGGAGGCCCTTTGGCTGAGGTACAGTTTAAGAAAGAAAAAAGCCACAGGGGGAAAAAAAAGCATTTTTTATTTTCTTCAGGCATTCATATGTAACAACAATCAATATGCCTTTCCCAAATGGTTGTGACATCATTTAATGATAGTAAATGTTCAAAAACATTAAAAAAAAAAAAAAAACATAAAATGTTGCATGGTTTTCGGGCATGAGATCTAGTTTATTGCTTGTGGAAGCAATTAAAAAGTGTACGAATTAAAGTACTGTTTTTTTAAACACCTCAACCAAATGGTAGAGATGGCTCAATCAGGTTAAGTTTAATGCATTTTGTAATTTTTCCTTGAAAATGTGTCCTAATAAAAACCTGAGGAGAACTTTAAAAGGTTAAGACTGTTTAAGCACTCTTGGAAAATAAAGTTTTTAAAAAGAACCCTTTTACAGTAAATGTTGTAATAGCTTTTTAACAAACATGGATATACAGTACAAGTCAAATGTTTGGACACACCATTTAATTCAATGTTTTTTTTTGTTTAGTGATTTATTTACTACAGTACATTCTAGAACACACACATACTGGATTTTTATATAAACTATGAAATAACACATATGGAATTAATTAACAGCAACACCAACAACAACAATCAGTTGTTATTTTAAGACACGGAGGTCAGCTGTTCCGGATTAGTTCCGGCTAGGACAGTATTGTCTAGTGCATTTGCAAAACCCATGAGGAAACCGACTTTCATAAAGACCATCCCAGGAAAGCGAGACCAAAACCTACCTCTACTGCAGAGAAGCAGTTCATTTAGAATCACCAGCCTCAGAAATCACCAATCATCATTAACAAACAGCACCTCAGATTATGGAGGTTTTATGGAGCATAAGAAGCAGATTCATCTCAATATCAACTGTTCAAAGGAGATTATCGCATATTTTGGACGCCTTCATCATTGTTTTTACGATGTAGACATAAAAATCAGGAAACACCATGGAATTAAAAGGTGTGTCTAGACTTTTGATTGGGACTGTACATAAGCATATACTGTATTCTCTGTGTGCCTGTGTACAGTATGTAAGCCCCTTCATTTTGTAAGGGTGTGGTGCTTTGGGGGAAGGGAGGGGGACTTGTTTCTGCACCTTGACTCTTAAGGTCAAGATGCTCAGCAGTCGTTTTAATTATGCATTCAGCCAAGCGGAAATCGATGCGGGGTTTTCCAGGAGGTAGCCGGTGATTACATTAACAATTCATTGCTTAAGTGCGATGAAAAATATTTAGGAAAACGCATCTAAGGCATTTGGAACATCCATCATCAAGTCAGCGCAAAAAAAAAAAAAAAAAATCCATGCTTACACTTGGCTTATGCTCGTGTTCATTTGTCTAAGACAAAGAAGAAGGGTGTGAAACTGTTCAAAAATGGGGATTTCATCCTTGGCACACTAGGCTGTAAGAGCACAAAGGACAACTTTGTGATTAAGTCAAATTTACAGGAGTGCTGAATGATCAAATCGGATCTTTTAGAGAGGTTGGGTTCATTTTTACAACAGGCACTTGTGCCGACTATAAAGGAAAAACCATTCAGATAAAAAGCCAGGACCATACTATACTGTATATTTCCACATAAGGAGCAAAAACTGGTACAAAGAAGATAAAAAAAAAGAGGCTGCAAATGTCTCGCTGTGTTCATGCTCAGTTCACTCCATTGTCCTGACTCATTTTTTTTTTCTTTCTGTAAAAGAAATATGTTGTTCATCAGGAATCAGACAGAGAGGAGATTTATTTAGCTGGCGCTGAGCTATTGTTGGTCGGAAATGTGTGAGCTCATTCTCGCTTGTCATCTGTAGGATTAATTCATGAGCCTTACATCATGTTTTGCTCCTACCTGACTGTCGCTCTCTCTCACTGGACCCTGGCCATGAGACAATGTCAGTATCTAAGACACCCACGTCTCCCAGTGGCTACCTACATAGAGAAATACAGACTTAAATCATACTGTATTAGATTATACAGACAGTAAAATATATAATCACTGTGCATGTATCTGGTTTAAAGAAATGTATTATTAAAGAACATTGTAATGTAAAAACTTGATTTGAAATTTGAAGACGTGCAATAGCTCCATATTTGAGGATCATATTTAAAATGTAGTTGCAAGCAACGATGAGCGGGCCCAAGCACCTTGCAGACTGGGCACATGCATTTAAAGGGTACTATTAAGACATCATTTTAGAAAAAGATGATGGAAACAAGCGTCACACTATGATGTCATTCAAGACGATGTCACTCAATATGATGATGGCACATAATATAATGTCACACAGAAAGCCATTAACCAGGCAACCAGTCATGGCTTAAGATATCAAAAATCCCCCAGCAGTTTTTGCGTCCTAAGTGTATTGGGATCACATACTGTAGGCCCAGCTTGGGGGAGATCGTCTAAATCAAATAGGGTGCATTTTGCAAACGACCCAAAATATCTGATGTCCTGTTAAGTTGAGCCCATGACATGCAATGTGAAAGTTGTTTAGTTCGATGAGCTCTAAATGTGTACCGGGTTTCGTGTGCGTAGGTGCAAGTGTGTAAGAGCTATGCAGCAAAATGTTTAGACGAACGTACACACTATGACGACACAGGGTGATGTCATAGTGCTTGTGCCGTAAGTAAACCATAGTACATTTTAGTACTGAAAAATGTTTATTATAATCTGACAGATAAAATATTCCATGTATTAATATATTTATTCTAACTTTATCTTTTTTTGCTTATCTTTATCTTGCTTTTTTATCACTATGCAATAAATGAATACATCAAATGAATGCACCCATATTGTCGGTATGTGTACAAACGGCAAATAAAACCTCTTGAATATTGAATGCAAATTATCCCTCCGGTGATTTGCTGAAATTATTACAAGCATAGGCATTTAGTTTGTATGTGTGTCTTTTTTTTTCCTTTTTGTTTTTGCAACATCACACCCAACAACACTTTGACTTGCCAGCCATATAGAGAAAGACAAAGGAAAAAAAAACTGTAAGAGAGGTGCTCCATGCGTCATCGCTTATACAAATGTTAAATAATTAAATCCTGCTGAAATCATTATTTTTTCATGGCTGACACGAGAAAGTTAACTCTCAGCGGCAGACCCGCTTTTGGACTTTATTGTGCGCTCCGTATAGGCTATATAGGCTAACACAGGCTTATTCGGGGCTGAATAAAACATGAGCTCACTAAGAATTAGCAGGGTTTTTTTTTATGATTCGAGAGTGAACATGGTCCCGCTTGGACAGTAGAAGGTCTTTAAGAATGCACGCCATCCACTCGATGAGCAGTGGTTACACCAACGAGCTGTCCATTTTAAACAGCCTGGCACATCTCCCTTTTGAGCAAGAGTCTTAAAAATTCCAGACCTGGTCCCGGTTTCTCAGAACACAATCATTCAGAGCTGGCTGCGCTATTCAAAGAAGGGCAGCAAAGTGAGAAATTAGATGTCGCCGCTCTGAGCTCCGAGGAGGGAAATACAGATAAAGCCATGTGCTTTTCATTACTTAGCTGTGGGGTCAGAACCTGCGAGTGTCGGGTGAGTGATGATTGCTCGCTTGAGATGGAGGTGAATTATGAGCAAGTCGCAGAGACACTGGCTGAAATTAAAGACGTAACCATCGATGCATCCCGGACGAGTCAGTGTCACCCCTCCAGACAAGTGGACCTACATCATAGCATCATAGCACCTTTCGTCAACCAATGGCTTTATCCCATCAATCTTATGGCCGCACAGCTGTTTAGTCCCAGTCCTTTGAGTTCTCACATGTGAGAAGTGATGATTGTTCTTTTTCCGACCACATTTAATAATGTGTTCGACAGTACTTCTTGGTTTATTTTGTCCTGATGCAAGTTAATAATTTAAAGTGCCCCTATTATGCCATTTTAAAGGTTGCTAATATTGCTTAATGAGTCTCTTAAAACAGGTTTACATGT
>JAQQZT010000014.1:15977289-16008940 GCA_030068275.1 Clarias platycephalus
TTTGCCTTCACTCTGCGGTCCAGCTCACCCCAAACCATCTCGATTGGGTTCAGGTCCGGTGACTGTGGAGACCTTTTCTTGTTAAGTACATAACTCCACATGTGTTCATTCATAGTTTTGATGCCTTCAGTAGATGAGATAGATGAGAAGGAGTGTCCAAACTTTTGGCCTGTACTGTATACAGCAGGAACCTTAACGCTGGATGACCATTGTCATATAGTTGCGATGATGTCCACCATTGGAGCAATGTTGTTTTTGACAGTTAGAATGACTTTGATAAAATGATGTCGAGGCAACAATGAATGAATGAGGCAAACAGAATGATGCAATTACAACCTCCAACCTTTATTTTGAGCGTGTATGGCGATTATGATCCACTGGCACAACGTCCGGCCACGTCCACGGTCCCTTAAGTTTCTAACAGACGTCTCCGACATTAAGTGGTTTTTATGGTGTTTTTTTTTTTTTTTCTTTTACCCTTTTTGCAGCTTTGATGTGTATATTGTGTTTCTACACAGGGCTCTCAATACAGCCACCAGTGATAAAAATCCTGCTCAGTCCATTGGTTTGGTATTAAATCGCCACACTGTTTCAGGGCCTTTCATTCAACATTATGCCATCTTCCATCTTCCTGTAATCAATGTTGTTCCAATGGCATTTCATCAAAAGTAATTCTAAATTGCCCAAACAGCCTAATAACAGTGTTGTTCCAATGTCCGTAATGTTCCCAAATTAACGTCACCACAACGTTATGACAAACCAAAAATTCCTACTTTGTACATAAATAATTAATGTGGGTAAGTGAACAGATTAGTGGCATTAGATTAACAAAACACTATGTTATTGTGTTAGTTAGCTTGCACTGTAATGAATAAGCAGGTCACTTCACTGCCTTATGTACATTTACAGTAAATAGACTGTGGAAGAAGAAAAAAATTTTTTTTCTAAGTTTGCAGATGTTAAGCCAGATATCTATATATGATTTTCTTCATCTCATCTCATCTACCAATACAGGATCGCGAGGGGCCTAAGGCCTATACCAGGGCACGAGGCGGGGTACACCATGGACAGGCTCCCAATTCATTGCAGGGCACACATAGACACACTCACACACACACACACACACTATGGGTAATTTGGGAACATCAATTATCCTAATCTACATGTCTTTGGACTGTAGGAGGAAACCGGAGAACCTGGAGGAAACCCACCAAGCACGGGCAGAACATGCAAACTCCATTCACACAGGTGGGAATCGAACCCGGACCCCGGAGGTGCAAGGCGACAGTGCTAACCACATTTAGACATAATTTTTTGTTGTTGTTGTTAAATAATTTTAAAGCATACGAGTAGTATTTATTTATGATGTATACTTCAGTTCACACCAATACAGTGTAGTTTTCTGTACCCCCTGGTGGGCAGAATTATTACTGCAGAAAGTGCAGCAAAATTTTTTGGAACTACAAAACGGTGGTTAAAATTATACCATTTTAAATAAAATTGAAATAAAATAAAAATTTTATTTCAAATGTCAGTTTATGTCATTTGTGTGCTGTGTAAATTACTGAGTTCTGTGCAAACTGTATTTCAACGTTTAAATGGCCAGGCGTGTTTGTTGAGCTGATTTTAGAAATTATGATTAATAGTTTAATAAACTTATTTTATTAAAAAAATTATAAATATGCAAACAATACCAGGCAATCTACATACTACATCAAGACTAAGGCATTTCTACATTAGCACTGGGACTAGACGCTATGGTCGCTATGACAGTGAATGGATTCATAGTCACCACTGTTGACTGCAGTTCCATGGGAGGTGGAGGAGACAAGCACTGGCAGAAAGGGAAAGTCTGTTGTGCTCCAACGTCTTTAAAGGCAGCATGGGGAAAGACAGACTGTTCTCTTCATTACAGTGCACATCGTGACTCAGATTATAGGTATTTAGTGGCTCTCATGACTTGGACTCGGTGGTTAAATGAATTTGCAGAGACATAATGAAAAAGTCTTTCCAGTTCGGAAAGATTAAACATCTTGGAGCACTACAAGTCTATTAAGAACTTAAAGGGTAGATAAAAAAAAAAAAAAATCATTAATGAATGTTGTCACCCGTTCGAGGTAACACGGCGTCCCTGATAATGAACATCTTATTATTTTATTATGAGTAATGAGTAAATACTTAAAGATCTCACCTGAGACTGGCTTCTGTATCTCTAAGGTCAGTGTGACTGGCAGGTCGTGCATGAGATCGCAGATTTCCTGATAGGAGCAGGTGCGCACTGGAGTGACCCCAATGGTCACGATTTCATCTCCTACATTCATTCTCCCCTTGGCTTCCTAATAAACAGAGATAAAGGAGCAGACTGTGATTTTTAGATGGCAATATTGGGAAAGAGATGACGCTTTTCCTTAAAGAGCACTTTACCCTCTCGGCAGCGCCTCCAGGCCTGAGTCCAGTAATCAGCACCCTCACAGGAGATGATTTGATTTCTAGGTCAAGTCCAAAAGACTCAGATTCACTGCGCTTAAGAACAACAGTCTCAATAGTGCAGATCCCTGCCAGTTCACTGAGTTCGCCTCTCCTGCAGTGGTGCTGCGTTCTCCCTCTCGGAGTGGCTTGGGTTGGTGAAGTGACATCCTCAGGCTTGGGTTTCTGTCCCGGGTTGGGGTTGGGGCATTCGATACTCATCATGCTCTTCACACGCGTCACAGCTTTGTGCTCCAGCTTGGGCGAGCGCTTAGCCTCTTTCCTGGCGCCGCCGTGCTCGGAAGAGTAAACAGGTAGTTCGGCACCGTTACCTCCTCCTCCTCCTCCTCCTTCCACCGACTCCAATGAGCTGCTGTAAAATGGAGTGACGGCTTCAAGCCGGTTGCCCTCGCTGCCGTCTTGGCTTTCGTCGTCCACTTCCAACGACGACGCCGCGACGCCGATGCCCGAGTCGTCCTCCTGGTGCTGAGCGGCGTCCGAGTTTCCTCGTTTCAGGTGACAGAAAGGTCTTTCGTCTTCATCGTCATCGCTGGCATCTTCATCTTCATAGCAAATGACGCAGCGCTGACGTAGGAGGGGGCTACGGACCGACCCGGGGCTACTGGTCACGCTAGACTGCCGGTCCGTGGTTCGATTGCCAGGGCCGGATGATCTAACACAAGCGCTACCCTCTTTATAAGCTGTAGACAAAATAAATAAATAAATAAATAAATAAAGAACTCCAGTTAGGGTTTAATCGACTTCACGGTACAGAAGTGATACAGGGCCATTCCAGCTGGCCGGACTTTCCGTGTTACCATGTAAATGAGGTGCTGGTGACTCATCCACTGAGAAACTGCAGCTCCTGCTGTTGTGCAGCAAACCATCATCACTCGAACCCATCGCTGAAAGGGAAGACTGGCTGGGGACGTCATGGGAGAAGTACTGAGACAGCTCGGCTTCGGAGCTTAGAGAGGCTTGCTGAAGGCAAAAGGGTTTGGAACAGAGATGAAAGTTGAGAGTAAAGCTCAAAAACCACCAGAGAAGAAAGAAAAAAAAATGATGCATTTGAATAAATATCATGATGATAATCTTTGTAAAAAATCAATATTTTTTTTTTTTGGTAAGAGCTGCTTATTTACTCGACTGGCCGGCTCTAAAAACCTCTTCATAGTCCAGCTGAGGGCCTGGTTGCCATCACCTTGCCTGGCCTTCATCATGGGAGATGGGCTTTTGGATGATTGTCCTGCATACAAAAAGCAGTCGGTCAAAAGTGAATAGTGAGCACAAATTAAAACAGCGTAACTCATATGTGCATCTAAGCCAAAAAATTAAAATAAAATAAATCAGCAAAGCGGCACTCATTATTTTTGGGACGATGAAATTGAAGAATTCGTTCTTACCTAGACTGTAGGAAGAATGACTGCCCATGCTGTCTCTGTGAGTAGAGCGAGTGATCACTTCGTCCATCTCCTGCTCAGACATCTGAGACACACACACACACACACAGATGAAGGTATTTTAAAAGTGATTATAAAAACTCCATTGCATCTGTGGAGTATGTTCATTAGATAATGGTACATAACAGTTTTTTAAAACATCAAAGTGAGCTTTAATGGTGAGTGACATCACTCCTAAATATACGGGGTGTTCCAAAAAAAAATGACATCATTGCGTAGTCTACTGTAACAATAGCCAATTCTCGCTCAAATGATCTCAAATTTGAACGGGATGTTTAAAAACTAACTAAGATTAATGTTTTACATTTCATTCTGTGTAGTTATGCAACAAAAACATGAAGATGAGCAGCTCGAAAAGTGTCTTGTTTTCAGTGACGAGGCCACGTTTCATACGAATCGTAAAGCCCGTTATGAAATCTTTATCCGCTATTAATATGCTGTTGGAATTTCGATTTTTCAACATGACGCCTACTTAATTTAATGTAGTTACTCGGATATTCATATTTCTAATGATGATGTCAATTTGTTTTAGGACACCCTGTATATAGTTTTTATGGTATCACACAGTACGTACAGTATGAGATCATCTAAGACCTTTCCTTCTAAAGCAAAACTACTGTACTTGGGGTGCTGTTGCCACCAGGTGGCACCACACACTCCATGCAATAGAATAACAACTGAATAAATGACGTGCTGAATGATGATGTGATTCTTTACACACGTCTGGAAAGCCTTTGATGACGAGAAAATTACAAAAAAACATTATAAGCAGAGTATTGTGAAAATGTGTACATATATTATGGGAAGGTTATAAAGATCAAAAACGTTATTACCTTAAAGAGTGCGAGAACAATAGGTTAAAGTGTAATACAGTTAAACTTTTTGTTAACTTTTTTCATTAATATATTCGAAGACAACATGTATAAACTATTACAGAACTCTTTGATACAGTATTATGCATACAAGATTGTTCCTAAATCTTCATTTCGTTATATTATAATCCTCACAATAACCATAACCCATGTGAACGCCTTACTAACAGCTATGAACTGTTACATATACTGTACTCTATGTAACGAGACTAGACGGATTTTTGTTTCTGTTTATGTCTGTGTTAAGGAATGTGAACGAGTCCGCAGACAGATTTAAGCCTGCAAGCTGAAGGTAAACAGGAAGCAATTACGTGTGGCTTATGTGAGTGAATAAATTGCCAGCCTGTCTCGAACAAAACAATGAGAATTCTACAATTCTCTGGCGTTCGAGTCAAAACGGGACTTCTGATTGTGCAGAATACCAACACAGTTACGAAAGTTAAAAACGCCCCTTATTTCTCCATATAATCCTCCTGCGACACTAATGCACTTAGTGCTTGGATACCATCAAGGCTTCACAGGGGTCTGCTTTGTGTCTGGAACGCTGGCCTCCCAGGAACTCCTTTAACGGCGCAAACATGTGGCAATGGCTCCGGACTGTACGGGGGATGTGCTGGCGATAACGCCCAGCCGAGTTCCTGTAACGTGTTGGTGAAGGATTGTGTGTACAGTTCCCACAAACCTGCAGCAGCTTTTCAGGATTCTGCTTGCTGAACATGAGCGACTGCACTGGGCTCCGAGCCGACTCAGCCGGGATCGTCCTTCACGGATGTGTGGCTTTTTTTTTTTTTAACATTTGCAGCACTCGCATGCTTTACTGAGTCTCATCACCGCACTGTGCTTGACTTTACATCTTCATTCACGAGGACTTTCATCACGAGTCCCGGTTTGACTTGAACGCCCACGATGAGAAACCCTAGTGCTAGACAGTATTTCAAATCCTCACACCTCCACAGGTACAGACCTTGTGGCTCGGATACATTAAAGGTCGACATACTTGAACTCATTTCCTCCTCTTGTCACGTGGGAAGCGTTACGGCCGGCTTCACGCCGCTAACTTCATGCTCCGTTAGCTTTAGCGATCTTTTTTAGCGCGTCAGCATATTTCAACCACAAACCCCCTTGTGGCGTTACTCCACCGTGGGCTGTTCCTCAACGTCTTCATTTATTAGTGGGAGGGGAAACCCGATCCGGCTGCACACGGGCCGAAGGAATGTTGTTTACGTTTCTGGTTTTCAGGCTTTTTTTTTTTTACGTGGCGATTAAAACGTTTGCAGGTGAACGCAGTTTTTTTTCCCGCCCTTTTTTTCCACGGCTGCTCATGTGGCAGAACGGGAAAAGATGCTGCGCGGAGCTGGTCTTCCTAAAGACATTTTCAGCTATTCCTAATTCCTAATGTCTGTCTGACACCGTTTGCGCGAACGTACTGTACCTTCGGGTTGGGATGTCGGCTGATGATGAGGCTCACGGGGCCGGGCCCGCACTCGCTCAGGATGGCGTAGGCTTCACTCAGCGCCGCATGTCTGAGGCTCACGGAGTCCACCTCTAACACCTGGTCCCCTCGGCTAGACGTACAGACAGACGGTCATAGAGATCAACTTTTAGAAAGAGCTTTAAGAGCTGTTGATAAGTTATGGTGCGATAAATCATTCCAACTGCAACGATTACATTCTTTGTGTATACAGTAGCACCAGTGTGATATCGGCTTAAAAAGTTACTACAGTATAACCTCCTGTACAGCAACTAGTCAGTCGCATTAAGAGATTCATTTTGCAACACCTGAGTCTGCCATCCATCTTGGCCACAGATCCCGGAGCCAGGCTGTGAATGTAGATCCCAGGAGCGCTGTTCTCTAGCGTTAAACAGCAGGCGCCGATCCCCAGCCCCACGCCAGCCTCTGAAACACACACACACACACACACACACACACACACACACACACATTAAAGGGTGTTACGGCGGCCTTTGTAAACAAGCTCGTTAGCCTGGAAATGAGCAAGACGCATTTTAGGAATAACCATTTCATCCAAATGTAAGCCGGGGGATAATTAATTACAGTGGAACTTTCTCTTGAACTTCTCCTGGCTTGATCCCATTATATACTGTATAACTCCGAATGCACCCGGATGGATTTTTTACACAATAAAATTTAAACGATTGTGTCCTATTATTATGATGTCGTTTCCCCCGATTTTCTCCCTAATTTAGTCGTGTCCAATTCCTCCCCGTCACTAGGGGGCTCCACATTAAGGCTACTACCATTCGGGAGGGGCGAAGACTATCACGTGTTTCCTCCGAACCATGTGACGCCAGCCGACCGCATCTTTTCGAACTGCTCATTCACGCACCGTTGGGGGGCGGCGTAACACACTCGAAGTACTAAGTACCTCTCTGAGAGAGCTCGGCCAATCAGCTCTCTCTAGACCTCCGGCTGCGAGAGGTTACAGCATCACCCGGGGATCGAACTCGCCATCTCCGGATGATAGGGCGAGCACTTTACCACTGCACCACTCGGAGGCCCTTAAGCTCCTTACTTTTCACGCTCCAGCGAGACGCAATGACTTAACATGGCTCGACACGTTCGGAACACACCATCTATCTTTTTACGCACTTTGCAGCACGCCGCATTAAAACATTTGTTCCCATTTATTACATTCATTACACTAATATTCTGCACTTTAACTTCATTCTTTGTCACACATTGTCAGTCTTGAGTCATTTTTCCAGGCTAATTTCTATTCAGTTTACTGAATTTGTTTAAAATACAGTCTGTAATGTTTCCTTTTAATTGCATTGACCTTGTTGATACTGTAACTGTTATATATTGGATTCTCGATCAAGACCTCCCGGGTTGCGGGTTCGGATCTCGGCTCCAGTCCGTGTGAATGTTTCGATCCCATGCTTTGTGGGTTTTCCATGGGTACTCCGTGCAGTCATACGGTAGGTCACTTGCCATCAGCTATCCATGATGAATGACGATGTCGTCAAGCATTACATAACTCTCACTTGTGCTCCCACTGTAACCCGGTCAGGAAATGCAGCTCGTTTCCTCTCTGCGGTGTTCTCGCAGGGCCTTGTGACTTCGACAGGGTGGAAAAATCTAATTTCCCATATAAACATAATGCTCTTTCCAGCGGCTGAGCATCGAGTGCATGGAGAGGAAACCTTTGATGACTTAGTACGCAACGACCAGAGTGCATAAAAACGATTAAATAATAATAATAATAATAATAATAATAATAATAATAATAAATAATTGTAATAAATCTCAGTTCGGGGAAATGGATCGGTAAAAAAAAGCCTCTTCTGGCCTTTCTGAGATCCAAATAAAGGAGAGTCAGATTACTCATTAATTCATGAATGACTTTATATACACTACATAGTTAAGTCTTTCAGGAAACACTCATCATTTAAAGCGTATTCAGAACACAAAGTTAATAAAGTACTTACAAAGTCTTTAAGGAAATATACTGTATACCCCAGGTCAGAACCGACTCTGGATATTAACGTGGCTAAACGTTTTAGGTCGGTGAAGTACAGTACTGTGGAAAAAGTATTGACCCCCCTAATTTTTTCATAATCGATTAAATTAAATTAAATGTACATCAATTAAAGAAATGGGAACAAATGTGCAAAATGCCTAAAGATACAATTTAAATATTGGTTGTTTATGTAACAACCTCAGCAGCGACCTCATTTCCCCTCTCGTCTGTTCCAACCACTCAGCATTCAGAATCAGCAGTACAGTATACTAATCACCGGCCTGAACATCTGTCAGCATCTGCACCTTATTCTCACTGGTTCATGCTTTAAGTTGCATGGCCCGGAGAGCTATTCCTCAAGTCTACATTAAATATTCAAGGAAATCTCTTTGGCTCTTTAGAGGCAAAATATGAAAAAATGATGAAGACTTTTGCACCAGACTTTTGTTTTCTTATAAATCTTTTTTTTTTTTTTTTTTTTTGCTTTTTGGGAAATGTTAACCGAGTATTAAATCTTCTCTTTGCCGTGAGATATGAATTTTGGCACCAACACGCTGTAGATTATCATCTTTCACATCATTCACAACCTACAGTACAGTACAGTATAGCAGACCCATAATTTAGGTTATTTGCCTGTATGACTATAAAGATATTGCAGGACTACAGTATGTTGCGCTAGAATGTCACAAACTCTAGCAGAAATTAATCGTGTGATACTACTATACTAAATCTTTCAATCATGCCTCCAGCAATTGGCCGTGGCAGTTATATAACTTTCGAATTCTTCCCCCTGCTCGGTGTGAGACTTCCTATACGTCTGAAAATGTCCTTAAGCAGAAGCATGAAGACAGAAATTTTATTTGATGATTAACATTACCTCTTTAAATGATAACAAAATGAGATGTCAATGATCTGTGAGAAGTCTGTAAAAGGAAATCGTGTCTCGACTTTAAATGCTCTCATAAATAACAAAAAATAAATAAAAATCCTAATAAAAATAAGTACAGAGAGATTTCCCATGGAAAGGGGTACGGCGAGATTTCCCATGACTACTTTATGACCAAAATTTGTAGTGAAATTGAGCTGTGCCCATGACATGACTTTAGAAAACAGTTTAGAAAATAGTGATAACATGCAATGCCCTGGTGGACAAGCAGACAAGATCATTACATACACACTCTCTTTCCTTCTCGCATTCTCATTCTCCCTACCATGCCTCATGCACAGGGTCACAGGAGGCCTGGAGTCTATCCCAGGTAGTGATGGGACGTTTGAATCATTTTAGTGACTCGATTCTTTGAATCTCGTTCATCAAAATGAACGAATCTTTTTTTTTAGTTTATTTCATTCTTTTGATCAGGAATAAAATAAAATGTTACATTTTGAATAAACAGACCCCCAACACGTCTACATACACAAATTGTGTCTATAGTTCCAGTAATGAAAATATTACAATGCAGCTAAGGACATGTTATGATAAACAGAATGAGCAGCTCACCTCTTATATCTTCTAGTCTGAGTCGTTCGTTCTTTTGAACCTATTGCACCGCATAGCGTCTATAGGAGTCACGTGACAAAGGAACGAACGATTCGGACCGAAAGACACAAAGGTAACTACATTTCTGTTTCCTGTACATACAACTTTAAGCTTAACAAGTCAAAATTTTAATACTCAGATCTTTGTTCGCCTTATTTTTAATTGCAGATGATTCACGTCGATCTCCCGCCTGCTCATATTTTGTCCCGGACTGTGATTCCTGGACTTGTCCCAATAAAGTGCATAGTACTAAAGATGATCATACACAGACTTAAAAGTCTTAGGAACATCTGAGCAAAAGTGCCGAAATCCTAGCAAAACTTCCATCAAACATATATTTACAAAAAAAACAAAAAAAAAACAACAATTACCTTTATTTAACGTGACTTCCATGATGATGCGGTCTTTAGGACCTGGTCCCTTACGGTACTCCCCTTCATCGAAACCCGATGGTACAGGGGTGCTGCTGCTGGTGTTGGAATTGGGTGAGCTGGAACGGCTGAGCAGGGTTGGCGTCGGGCACGGGGTCAAGCTCGGACTCCTCAGACGGGTTCGCACAGTTAGAGTCACGACCCCTTTCTTTAGTTGCTGTTTGTTTTTGTTTTTAAGGAAGAAATGATAACATGATGTGACATAAAATGCATTATAATATTCATATTTCTGCTTGATTATATATATTTGCAGCACTAATTATCACTAAATATGCTGTTATTAAGATTTTTTTTCGAGCATACCAGTTGAATGTAAAAAAAAAAAATTAACCCAGAGAGTAAGCGTAAACAAAAACATGCTTAAGAAATACGAAATTAACTTTTCACGATCGGGTGTGTCCAAGGACTAATCCCCCCCCTTGTCCGTTTTTTTACACACTGTTGCGACGATGAAAGGTTTTACCTTGAAAGTCTGAATGGCCTGCTGATGCGTGAGGCCTTGAAGAGAGTCTCCGTTTACTTCGAGGATCTCGTCTCCTGAATAAGAGGGAATGAAAGAGAAAAATGTGTATACTGTCACAAAAACCGCATACGCTATATCAAACCAGTTTTACACCAATTAAATGATCCATCGCAAAAAAAGGCTCAGCTTTGAAACTATTATAAATCCTTTATATACCGATATATACTGTACCTTTATATAATTATACACTGTGCAGTAAATTCATATACAATAATCAGTATTTTATTATAGTGCATTGAAAGGGAAGTACACAGTAATTATTTTTTAAATTTGGTGAAATTCGGTTCAGAACAGAGACCAGTTGTTTTCAATCTTCTTAACACACAGCCTGCAGGTTTTTATTCCCACCGAGCAGGAGCCACACCTGATTCCACTTGTGTAATCAGTTCATCTTGGTCTCCAGTCGACTATAAAACGTGCCTCATATTTGGCAGGAATGAAACAAACGGAATGAACGCTGGGTTTCGTGGATAAGATTAAAGACAGGGTTTAAAAAAAAAAAAAAAAAAAAGCTGTGATGTCATCAGTTACTAAATAATTTGCATAGACGTTTGCGATTGCATAAGCGATAGAAGATCGTCTGCAGAAACCGTGCTAGTTTGTGTGCTGAAAGATTACAAGGGGCTATGAATAAAATCTGTTTTATTCAATCTTGTTACCAATCATAACGCAGAAGGCGGGGTTTATCAGAAAAGATGGGAACCCTAACCTAACTTCCAAACTGGAAAAAACACTTCTTTTTTGCCATGCACGTCTTAAAACAGTTACACACTATATCAGCTCGGCGTCCATATAAGGAGTTCAGAATGATATCAATTAGATTTTTTTAAATATCGCAGCATAGCTACTAACTGGTCGTTTTGTTCGTGCACTGATTTACACTCCTGCAGTATTTCAAACCCATCGCTAGATCGTTCTCATTGTAGCGGCTCATGGTAGTATCTCTCACCCTCCTTGAGTCTACCATCGGCTGCTGCAGCTCCATTGGGGAAAATGGTCTTGACGAATATCCCCATTCTACCTCGGGCAGAATCTTGGCCTCCAACAATGCTGAAACCCAGACCCTAGAAAGAACAGATAGACAAAGACATTGTTTTGCAATGATGGCGTGCCAATCCATTGCAATTGGACTCCAAGTACCCTAATCTGCATGTCTTTGGACTTTGTGGAAGAAAACCCGGAATGCCCGGAGGAATCCCACCAAACATGGGGAGAACAGGTGGGAATTGAACCCGGATCCTGGAGGTACAAGGCGACAGTGCTGACCACTAAGCCATTTAATTCAGGAACGAAATAAATAAAAAAAAATCCTAAATAAAGAAACATCAAAAGGTTCGAAACATCTAAAGCCTAAATCTTTATTCGTTTTCTACATTATAGGCCAGAGATGTGTCTAATGTGCCCTCTGTGTTAGAAGCGTGTCCGGAGTGGACACTCACCTTGCCCTGTCCTTTCATCAGGACGATGTTGGAGATAATAGACGGTTGCGCCAGTCGCCATGGAGACTCCACTTGAGCGGTACTTAGGGAACGTGCCGATTTCTTCATGACCTGATATTCCTGGGTAAGATGATAAAGATACGCATGAATAAAGCATGAGAATGATCAGACATGTTTATATCCTTCAGCGGATCTACGAAGCAAGCAAGCGTCAATATTAGCATGTTGATTTGTTCTCAGTCATACAACAAATTTAAAGCATGGACCTGTACCAGATTATTCTCAGATGACGAGTAATGCCTCGAGGGTGAAACGTTAAATAGATAGTGACTGACAAAAAAAAAAAGGATTGAATTTGATGCTACAGAGAAACGCCATAATGCAGTATTTCTTTTATATTAGGATTTTATGCCTTAGGATTTCATCCTATAATTATTTATATAGTACGCCTAAAGGTGCTGATTATGCTCTTGCATACACTCTTGACAAAAAGGTTCATGTTAAAAGCAGGAAAAAGTAAAACCCTTTTCGAAATGTCCCAGTTCCCTTTTTCTTGTGTGTAATTGTCAGAATGTCATATAATAATCAAATCTGCTGCCAATTCAAGGCGATGAAACGGTGGCTGGCTTTAAAAAAAAAAGTCAATCAAAAATCGTTTCCCCCTATTTTTCATCAGGCTACAATTGTCATAAGATCTATCCAAGGAGACTTCGTTCAATCATTAAAGCAGTGGTTCTCAAACTTTCTTTTTCGTTGTTATGACGACCCACCATTATTAAACCTATGATGGTACGCATTACTGAGTTCCTATAGTATACCGCTTCCCCTGTAGGAGGGGGGGATGGGGGGGGGGGGGTCACAGGAAACCTGCCCGAGCCTATCCCAGGGGACTCGGGCATGAGACGGGGGACACCCTGGGCACGGTACCAATCCATTTCAGACACACTTACAGCTACCAGTTAGGCTACTCTGCATGTCTTTGGACTGTGGGAGGAAACTGGAGTACGCGGAGGAAACCCACCAAGCAAAGGCAAGGTGAGACTCGAACCCTCAACACTACCCCACCTAGACAGTGGTTATTTGCCTGTTTCAGTTCAGGGTTTAATTCTAACCTCAATAAGTCAAAAACATGTAAATATTAACTAACTTTAATATTTAAGCAACCAAGGTACAAATGAGAACCTGTGGATGAACTGACCTGTCGGATTCCCGCGGTGTCCAGCTGCTGTGGGAGGGAATGTTTCCGCCTACCGCGTGCTGTTTTCTCCACAGCGTCACTTCCCGCCTCGCTGTTTTCCACTATCAACTCGTCATCCTCTCCGACAGACTCCAGACGACTGCCACCACCTGATTATAGCAAAATGACAAATATGTATACACTTGAAACTTGCTATAGGTAGACAGAGAAGTCCGGATCCCTTTAGTCCCATTTCTGACCTTGGGATCTGCTGCGGAATTTCATAGGTGTCGGACTGCGGCATCCCTTCGGCCCCTCGAGTCGGCTGTGTTCCTCCAGCTTATCCAGCTCTGTGAACTGATAGGGGACATATTGACAGATTGATTCAGCAGTGAACAAACAAGAAAACCCAACGTTAAAAGGATTCCATGTGGTGACAAAAGACAGAATGCTTTTCTTTTCTTGAGCAACTTCCTGAGAAAACAAAGAATCTTGCCTTTTGTTGACTCTCTAAATGTTTGCGGAGGGTCTTAGGAATGTCACACACGCCTGATGCTGAACTTCATTTCATTTAAAAAGTTCACCTCGAACAATTAACAACCTTGGCACTATGGAAACGTCCCACACTCTAGCAAACCAGGACGCTAACAACAAAGAGGTGGACGTTCTCAATCAGTATAAAGTATAAAGTCAGAGCACAGCTACGAGACTTGACTTCAACCTGTCTTTTGTTACTTCACCTAATTTTATACATCATTTACAAAAACCTTAAAAATTTATGGCTCGGGTTAAAATGTGACCCGACTGTAGCATGATGGAATTATTAATTATCAAAGCTACTGAGATACGGGGCCTCCCAGTGGCGCAGGGGTAAAGTGCTCGCCCTATCATCCGGAGATCCGGAGTTCGATTCCCGGGGTGATGCTATAAGTGAGAGAGCTGATTGGCTGAGCTCTCTCAGAGGGGAGGGACGAGAGGTACTTATTAGTGCTCCCACATTAATTACGGCTCTACAGCCAATCAGGGGCGTCTGTGAGCTCACGGAAGGAGCGGATAGCGCTTTCCTCCGAGTGTGTTACGTCGCCCCCAACGGAGCGTGAGCGAGCAGTTCGAAAAGAAGCGGTTGGCTGATTCGGAGGAAACACGTGATAGTCTTCAGCCCTCCCAACTGAGTGGTAGTAGTAGCCTTAATGAGGAGCCCCCTAGTGACCGGGAGGAATTGGACACGACTAAATTAGGGAGAAAATCGGAGGGAAAAAAATACATATTTTCCATACCTCTACTTCATTACAGTAGTTTTATTAGAGGATTTTTTTTTTTTTACTTCAACCCCACTCCAAAGTACAGCAAATATCAGTACTTTTACTTCACTACATTTCTGCCTATTGTTGCATTACCTAACCACAGCGGTGTGTAGTATTGGAAGCGGGAATTTCATCACCTGCTGACTATTACGCAGAATTATGTGACTTGCTTTTACTTTGAGACACGCCTAATAACATCTCAGGAATTTGAAATCAGTTGTAGACAGCGACAAAAAAACAACACGTTCACAATCGGGAAGTAGAGAGAGAAATTTTGATGCGTACATCTGATACTTAAGTAAAAGAAAAAGGTTAAGGATTTGACCTCACACCCTTCCAACCAGTAGTCCAAGAGCTACCTTTTCCCCAGTGCAAACTAAAAAATCCCTCTCCAGAAACCTGGGATGTCTGGGAAGCCCTATAAGCATGGAACAGTTTAGGAAAGAAAAAATTAATGGTTTTAAGATGAATGTTTTTTCTCCCTCTACACAAGGTTTGCAATTTCTTTGTAGGCATACCTAGTGTTGGAACAAGCACAGAGGTGTCATAACTTTCTAACTGGGCCAACCACTATTTGTTTCTCACTCTCCACTCCATCAGCTTTGATTTTCAACTGACTTTAGACCATGTCATGTCCACTTTGACACTTTTGACAGTAAGTGGTTTCCTGGCTGCGAACCCTTCCAGAATGCACGAGTAAACAAGGCTGGTCGAAAGCATTAAAGGTGAAAAAGTGACCACTTATTTTCTCCAGTCCTTATGATTTGATTAAAGGTCGATATTAAAGGGGGAATAAAGGCGAAAAACAGGGATAATTGTTGTCTCCTGCATGATCCACACAGTACTGCTAATTCCATCACATATGGTCGTCTCCGTGGGCTTCCCCGAAGCAGTCCACTTCTAAATCTCACAAGACTTAATTTAACGGTCACAGCCGTGTGCCTCTCCCAGGTCTCCTTCTTTCTGCATTCCTCCGCTCCCTTTTTCAAACTGCGCTACACCTGACAGTTACAAAAAAAACTTGCCAAGCAACTGTTTGCTCACACACACACACACCCAACCAGTGTCAGTTCACACCATGGCAGACATTCAGACTTTCCTTACAAAGACTATGTAGGACAATAGTGTGTGAGAAAAGTTTGGGACGCGTGGCTGGTGTTCAACTACCTGAAAGGGTATCATGCAATGATTAAAATTAACTATAACAGGGATGTTCCAGGGATTTGCTGCGTTGTAAATGGAAAGCCATTGTAAATTATTTCATTATGACAGTCCAGGGCAATAGTGGTTGAACAGCAAGTGAACATTTTGTCGAAGAACTTGATGCATCTGAAGCAGAAAAAAATGGGCAAGCATAAGGGTTTGAGCGACTTTGACAAAGACCAAATTGTGAGGGCTAGACGACTGGATCAGAACAAGTCCAAAACTTCAGCTCTTCATATAAAAAATAATACAGACTCATGTCCATCTAGATGTAGACTTATTGAACCCTGATCTGTACTACGTTCCCTCTGACGAGAACATTGACCACTCAAGACTCAAAGAAGGCATGCAACAAGACTCTTCTCTTGTCTGTCTAGACAGCTGAATCACTGTCTGACTTCAAACGTCCTGACCAAGCACTTATATTAGCACTAAAACTACTCTTGAGGCACGAGTAACATCGATTTGTATTGTTTTATTTTAATGGTAATCTTACGGTGCTCTTATGCTTCATGCAACGCTTCCTATGTACCTGTTGTTCTGAAACTTTTGCAAACTACATTGGTTGCTGTGAAAAAGTATTTGCCCCCTTCCTAATTTATTTATTTTTTTGTTGCATATTTGTCACACTTGAATTTTGAAAACAATAGTTGACCTTTTCGGAAGGTGTGCATCCCGTTAAATCTGGTGTAAAATCATACCAACAGTCAAACATGGTGGTGGTAGCATGATGGTCTGGGGCTGCTTTGCAGCTTCAGGACCCGGACGACTTACCATAATTGATGGAACCATGAATCCTACCTAAAAGTTCAGACTTAAAATCCGATTGAGATCCTTAAACAGGCTGTTCATGATTGAAAACCCTCTAATGTGGCTGAATTAAAACAATTCTGCAAAGAAGAGTGGGCCAAAATTTCTCCACAGCATGTACTCATTGAAAGTTAAACGCTTGGATAGGGACAGGTAGGTTTGGACAGCTTTTTTTTCCCATTTATAAATGAAATCGTTACTAAAAAAACTCAGGTCATCTTTCTGTAATGTTAAGGGGAGTGGTGGTTTAGGCTGCTCAGGCTCTAGGTTGTTGCTTTGGGAATCTAAGGATCTGGGTTTGAGTCGTCCCATTGGTGGGATGCCACGCCCCATACTACCCAGCCTCTGCGCGCGCAGTTACAAAAATGGAAGGGTTGCATCAGGAAGGGTATCTGGCGTAAAACCTGTGACAAGTTGACAAGAACAGTCGAAAGAAAGTTTATCTTTGAGTAATATTAAAAGTGTGGCAAGTATGCAAAAAAAATTTAGGTATGGGGAAAACACTTTTTCACAGAACTACAGCCATAATTCCTAAAAATACAAACTTTTTGTGCACAGCATCCTTTTTTTCAGTTTTTATTCTTTTATTATGTTTTTTTTTCTTTGCTCAACTCCAGAACACATGACGTTCCCTCTGTGCTGCAACTCCGTCTCAGTTTGTGCCTCCTGGGTCGCATCTACAGAAGAACGCTGCCTGTTACCCAAAATATACTTTTGGTAAACTTTCTGTAGAGTCAATCCAGGATCAAATCACGTTCTCACTGCAGTCAAACAGAATCACTCCGCCGCCGGTTATTTTTCTTCCACAACCGAGTGCGATGGTAATGTTCACGCCTCACCAGTGGCCAATTCCCAAGACCCTGACCAATGTATCCTACTATGAATATGATTGATTTTTTTCTATTGCGGACCATAAAGTACTTTGGAAAAAATGGAAATGCACATGCATACACATACAGTATAATCCATCCTGCATGACTGCACTTTGATTAAGACATAGTCTTTAAAAAGGAATAATAATAATAATAATACAAAAAAAAATTTATTCACCTTGAAAACCATTCTGTTCGGTGCTGCGATTCTGAACTCATGCAATTTCAGATCGGATCTACGGACAGTCTCTAACGTACGTTAATGTGAAATCTTATCGTCAGATAAGGACGCGAGTCCTGTCACAACACTCTTACTGCAATTTCAGATATCAGAAGTTCCTCCCGATATAAACATTGGTGTAAGCGAAGAACGCTGGAAACACCAGGCTCATGAATGCTAATGCGATTTCTTTCTATTTAATAGCTTTACGTTTTACATGTTTTTTATCTTGTGAGCAGAAACAAACTGGAAATCAGTGGTGGTGCCGTTGTTGTTGTTGTTGTTTGTTGTAATGTGGAGCTAGACTGCAATGCTGACATTTGAAAATGTGTCTGAATATTTAACTCCGTCATGCTGACCTTTGCATTTTCTCGGTGCAATGATTGTTTTGTGAACGTAGGATTAAATTACGCTTAGCTGAGGCTTGATTAAACATTAACTCTGTCTGACAGCACTCAGGTTAAAGGAAACCGATGATTTTTGGATTATACCGGTCGGAAATGCCACGTTACACGATGCTGAGGGGTGATTATGTTATCCGTAGGATATAAGAGGACAAAACCACAAGAAAGCATGGTTAAGCAATCATCCTGGGAGTTAATAGAGGCTGGCTGAGATGAAAGACCGAGATAGTGATGCTGATAGGCATCTGGCGTACGTACCGAGTACTGGGTGGGCAGGGAGAGACTGCTGGCTCTCACGTCCTCCAGATCCGGCTCCAAGTTCTCCTTCCCGTCCCCAGGGGAAGGCGGAGCGTCCTGAGCCGAACACGTGCTCACGAGATCAGGCAGGCTGCTCGATGGGTATTTGTGGAAGTCCACTTCAGACTCATCCTGACGCAAACAGAGACGAGAGAAAAGGGGGGGGGAAAATTAAGCCGGAGTAGGAGGTACATTTGTGAATGCTTTATGTTTAGATTTTATTTGATCCTCTATAATCAAAGCTTCAGATTTTTTAAAATGATTAAAAGTACCCTGGAAGCCACCACCAGCTGCACGAGGCCTCCAGCGGACCGGAGAACAGCCACGGCCTCCTGATGCGAGAGGCCGACCAAAGACTGACCGTTGATCATCAGCAGCTCATCGCCTGCCTTCAGTCGTCCGTCCCTTTAACAAACACAAAAATGACACACGTTACTCCAGTACTCCACCACAGCCCTGTCGGATTCCTCTAATCTGATTGGACAATAAAAAATCCTGAGAGCTTTTCAATAACAACAGTTCAGTTCAGTCTACTGGGGTTCAACTCACTGGTTTATAGTACTGTACTGCATGGAATCTAACATAGTACGGGCTCCTTGGTAACAACTCGCTCACAAGGGCTTGAATTTAACTTAGAAAAGGTGTAAGGCTTTAAGTAAAGTTATTTAACACTCGTGAAAGACGTCTACACCTTTCATGCGTGTTAAATAACCATATAGGAACACCTTGCTTGTACTGGGTTTCCGTCAGAACCGCCTTAATTCCGCCTGCAAGAATTCAACAAGGTGTTGGAAACATTCCTTAGATGTTTTGGTCCATACAGACATGATAGCATGATGCAGTTGCTGCAGATTTGGTGGTTGCACACATCCATGCGTGTTCCACCACATCCCAGAGGTGCTCTTACTGGATCTACTGGAGCTCATTGTCATGTTCCAGAAACCATTTTGAGATATATATCCCCATACCATCACACCAGCAGAACCTTCGATGGATCCATGCTTTCTTGTTGTTTACGCCAAATTCTGACCCCACCATCCGAATGATACAACAGAAATCCAAACTCATCAGACCAGACGTTCAAAATTTCAGAACAAAAGCAGCGACAGCTTTCTTGCTTTTTTTTTTAACTTGTCATGTTGTAGGTTCGCAGGTGGCCTGGAGCCATTCCCATAGAAGACAGGATACATCCTGGATGGTGTGCCAAATGGTGGCAAGGCACAAGCAAACACACTCACACATACAATCAGTGCCCTAAGGGCCATTTGTAAACGCCAATTAGCCTACATGGGATGTCTTTGGATTGAGAGAGGAGTACCTGGAGGACACCCAACATTCATGGGGAAAACATGCAAAATGCACGCACACACACACCAAGTGCAGACAAAATCTGAACCCCTTCCCCTTGAGGTGCGAGGCAACAGAGCCATCCACTACAGATTTAAGATTAGATTTTGCCTGATTTAAGCAATTATTTAGGCGGAAAGTAGCAAGAAATATGCACTGTCTATAGACATGGTTTATACCGCTTCATTCTGTATACAGAATCGCGGGGGGGCCTAGATCCTACCCCAGGAGACTTAGGGCACGAGGCGGAGTAGAACCTGTACGGGGTGACGATCCATCACGGGGTGCACATACACTCATTCACACACTATGGGCAATTCGGGAACGGCAATTAGCCTCATCTGCATGTCTTTGGACTGTGGGAGGAAACCGGAGTACCCGGAGGAAACCCACCAAGAACATGCAAACTCCATGCACATAGAATGCGGACTCGAATCGAATGACCCGGACCCTGCAGTTGCAAGGCGACAGTGCTAACCACTAAGCCACCGTGCCGCCAACAAGCTATTTACGCATTCACATATTCAAACCGGGTAATTAAAATTCAGAGTGGTCTCTTTTTCGCTAATGAATCCATGGATACTCGAACCTAATAAGGTACCTTACAGGAATCAATTTCCATGCTTGTATAAAATGCTGCATGACAAGATTTTCTCAGACGTCGTGACAAGTCTTTACAAGAATAATACAATTTGCTACCACTCCTGCCGTCACCTCACTCATAACCTATTATGATTTATATGACAACATTTTTTTTTGTCTTATGAGGGCATCGGTGATCAAGTGTAAAGGTTGTACTTTTACTGGTGACAAAGAGGCTGAATCATGGCAGTCGTATATAAACGGCCAACCCTCGCTGGCGAGAAGGAGCAACGAGTGGATTTTCTCCAGAAATGTATCATGTATTGTATGCTAAACTCTTTTGTCATCTGTGAAAACAAACGCAGAGGTGCAAACCACAAAGCGGTGTTTTTCTTCTTAAACAGTTCCTTCAAAATTTATAATACCACCTAAGGGGGGGTGGGGGGACGGGGGGGGGTCTAGCCGAAGTGATTTTAATCTAACGTCAGTTCTTGGCTCATTACCATCCAGCTGTTGTGCTTTCACAATCCTCTGCCAATGTGTGCTTTTCTGACTTACAGAATGAAGCAAGTCAGCATTCTCTCTAACTCGTTACAGCTTCAAACACGGCCTGGCTTTAGGCGAAGCGGACCCAGCTACATTACGCGCTATTATTTATGAGATTCTATTTTTGGATTACGAGAAGGCGAGGCAGGGTTCGGGTTTTAAAAGAGAATGGGAGTTCCCTGCAATTTAACAAAGGAGATAAAGATTGCATGGAAACGCATAAACATGCATATCTACATATATATACGAAGGGCGATCAAGTCAAACCGGGACTTTTGACTGTGCAGAATAACAGAATACGGTTATGAGAGTTAAAACATCCCTTTATTTCTCTGCTACAGCAACGCACTTATCCCAATGTTTTACTAGCGCTTGGATACCATCAATGTAAAGAGTTTTCTCGGTATGCCAGAGCCATGATCTTCACCTCTGAAACGCTGGCCTCCCAGGAACTGCATTAACGACGCAAACTGGTGAAAATGGCTTGAAGCGAGGTCAGGTTTTTCGGTGGATGAGGTAATAACTCCCAGCCGAGTAAATGATTGCATGTATTCCGCAAATTGAGTCTCATCACCGTACTGTGCTTGAAGTCCATCTGCTTTAATGGCAAGTCCCGGTTTGACTCGAACGCCCCTCCTATAGACGTATGAATTTCAAAATCGCTTAAACATAGACCGGCTTTGAAGTGTGACGAGCGTGCACTTAAGAAGCCATGATGCTTTGCATATGGATGAAGCGCTGATGAAGGGTGTCGCGCTTGATTGCCACTTAAAGCCTGAAAGGTAAGGGTTTATTCTTCTTTTTTTTACCTTTTTATTTATTCACTGATATATATTATATATATATATATATATATATATAATTTATTTCAAGAGTGGCCTGGCCAAGACATCCAGCACCACGGTTCCAGACAAACAACTTGCAAAATGCAATTAATAAAGATAAAACCATGACACTAAACAATAAATTACAACTCGGTTCAAACTTTATGAACTATCTATAATATGAGGTTACCTCTGTACAGCTCCTCCTTGCTCCACGTGAGCCACGATGATGCCGTGCGGTGAACGTTTGGAGCCACGGCCGCCCGTAATCTGGACGCCCAAGCCGTCCTGCCCCTTCACCATGTGCATCTTCCAGATACGACTGCCCTCCTTGGGCTGAAAGGGGGGGAAAAATACGATAATAAGGGACAAAAATTGTCATAAAGTAATCATTAAGGAAAATAATCAGAGGAACAAAAAGCTCCAACAGGAAGAGCTTGATGCAATGATTTATTCATTTTCTTAACAAATCAATCGGTGTTTCTTCTCATGCAATCAAGTGTTTAACCTTGGATACAAAGACACGGGCAATGCCGAATTGTTATACCTACTGTATTATTATATTAACATTGTAATATTCATTAATATATAAGAAGTATGATTCTGTTAATGAATCTTTATTCATTTTTTTAAACTATTTAAAAAGATGCACTCTATCTCATTCACAAGATTTGTATTTAAAGAACTCGTCCGCCTAAAGCGGCGCGCTCAAGACTGCCAAAGTCCGTCGTCTCATGAAGGAACGATCAGGTCTTGATGCAATTACACCACACGCAAACCGAACTCTGTGAGCTCCAGCTGGTCTGCGGGTTAAAATTAGATCATGCACATTCAATCACTCCGCATCACTTAACTGCCTCTTCTTCTGCACGCTAAAATATGTCATGTGCAAAGTGTTATTTCCAATATTTCCGATCGAGCAAGATGCTCGAGCGTGCCAGTGCACGAAAGCGCGTTTGTTACTGTTCCGCAGGACGCCGGAGCTGAAAAAGAATGCACGCTGATGGCTTTTCCATCGCACTCGGCCAGAACTCTTCTTCTTTAGAGAGCCCCATGAATACCGAGTGAGATATGTTAGGGAGCACCTGCTTCTGACAGCTTCTAAAGCCCGAGTCTGCGGCTCACAGCGTCAAAGCAACGTTTCATTAGTCGCAGTGTGTCCGAAGCTGTTAACGTCACTGGGACAAGAGACACATTCTGGTAGAGTAATGTTCCAGCGCTTTCGGCAGGAGGAGAAGGAGCTCAGGGGGTAAATATGCAGAACAGAATAGTGGATCGCATTTAAACTGGTGAAATAAAACGCAGAAAGGGTGAAAAAGGAAATGTGTGATGAGTATAATATTGATTTTATTTACAGAATAGTTGATTTTTATGAGATGTCACAGGTACTCTTAGTACTTTTAACACCCTTTATATAAATAAAAACTTTTGCTGCCTTAAACTTTCTTGTACTGTATGTGCACAAAATGCATTTCCACATGCTCTTGATGATTTGGGTTGCCAGATCACACTGACAAAATCCCACAGAGCCACTGCTGAAACTCACCCACTACAATTAAGGGAAAAACTCCTGGCCTCAGTACTAAAAAGTATCCCTTTTATTATTATTATTATTATTATTATTATAATATTTAAATTAGTGAATAATAAACATTTACATTTTCGATCACATGACTGTATGTTGAATCATGATGCTGATCATGTGCAGTTAATTATATTTGCTGGGAGAAGTTTTTTTTTGTTGTTGACATAATGACCTGTTTTGTCTTTAAGTGGCGACCAGAGGTAAGCAAAGCACATAAATCCTGTACTTAAGTAGAGATTTCCTAGGGCAAACATCACTCAAGTAAAAGTAGAAGTCCTCCATTTACTTGTGTACTTGAGTAAAAGTGCAAAAGTACTCACCTGCAAAATAACTTAAGTATCAAAAGTATTATTATTATTATTATTATATTTAAATTAGTGAATAATAAACATTTTTGTTCACAAAGTAATGACTGAAAAATTGGACGACAATTACTACGCCCCCAGTGGTTGGGTAATGCAACAGCATACAGAAATACAGTGAAGTAAAAGTACAGATATTTGCTGTATTTTTGAGCGGAGTAAAAGTACAAAATTATCCACTAATAAAAATACTCAAGTAAAGGAGATACTGTATAAGTGGAATATGTACTTAAGTACGGTACAGAAGAACATGTAGAGAGTTACACCCCCTCTCTGGTGGGGACACAAACTTAGTCTTACTTTAACATACCCGTGATTGTCATATTCCAGTTCTGATTCTCTAACCCGAGATGCTAAGATGAAGTGCTGAATGTTCCGTCATGTGGACATGAACACGGACCCTCTGTATTATACCGACCTGAACCGGAGACATGAAAGAGACTGAGCTCCTTTTTAATGCTAATATTGTCACATCAAAAGCATTCAATTAAAAGACCATAAGAGGCCAATGTAAATGGTGCTTTTGGCCGCAGGCAAAAAAAAAAAAAAGTATAAAAAATAAATAAATAAATAAAAATAAAAAATGGACCTCATATTTTTATAACAGTTTGAGATTAAATAAAGTGCTGGTTTTCGCAAGGGTTAAAGAGCTGGAGCGTGTGTTAAATGTTGAGAAACACCCACGGATTTAACTGGTTAGCAGTTCGAACCTGAATCTTCTATGGAAGCGAAATTATATCGATGCTCTCGCTTTTCTGTATTCAAAGCAGGTCTACGAATGTTGATTTGTTGGGTTTGGTTTGCTTTTACACCAACACGCGAGGGTCAGGGCATGTTTGGAAGTCAGAGCCTGAGAAAGTCTGAAGAGACATCGCGCAACATTTCTGACGTGCTAATGGACGAGCTGACTCACTCAGCATGTAGGTGCACGTTGGAAGCTAATGATGAGAATGGAAACACCTTGCTGAAAGGCTGCTGAAGAGGGTGAATCACCAGCGCGAAACTCCTGCGAGCGCACGAGTCAATCTATACCCGAGATACTTTTCCAGAGGATGTTTTAATAGGAAATGAGAGAGCACTGCGTTTACAGGCTTTAAGTACTATATATATGAAAAAGCCAAACATTACTGCGACATTAAGCGATGTGTGACACAAGATACATTATATGGGCAAAAGTATTTGGTCAAACCTGTTAATTATTGAATTCAAGTGTTTCAATCCCCAGTGAAGGGCCATTTGTAATGCTTCAGCATACCAAGACATCTTGGACAATCCTATGCTTCCAATTTTGCGGCAACAGTATGGGGAAGGCCAAGACTGAAAAACTTGACTGGCCCTAACACCGAGCCCTGTGACTTCAACCCCATCGAGCTACCTTTTGGATGAATTGAAACCAAGATTGCGAGCCAGGTGATCTTGTCCTGCATGAGTGCCTGACCTCATAAATGCTCTACAGAATGAATTCCCACAGAAACATTCCAAAATCCAAGAAAAGTGGAAGCTGTTATAGCTGCAAAAGAAGGATCGACTACATATCGAAGTGTATGTATTTGGAAACAATGTCACTGCAGGTTTGGCAGAATACAGTACTCTTGTCCATATGGTGTACATACACTGTGTGCGGGAAGCTGTTATGTCCATCCTGATCACCGGAAATTTCTTCGTATTGAAGTCATATACGCATAGTTGTGGTCGGGTCGTTCCTTCAACGATAGCTCAACTTCATTTCATTAAAGTTATTTAAACTTTCAGAAACATCTTTGACCTGACAGAAAGCGTCATCACAACTTTGTTACTTTATGACCACATTACAACTCGGATCCAAGAATACAAATAAACAAGTGTGACAAAGTTCCCAGAAGACCTGTCACATTTTCTCCAGAATGCTCAGTAAAAGCTACCAGCTCATTTACTTAAAAATCTGCATCAACGTTTATCTGACAACTACAATTCTTTTTTTTTTAAAGCAAGGAGTTGTCACACCAGATATTGACTGTTTATTTTATTAATGTTTAGTGCTCTTTGTTGAAGTTTCTTTTATACAGAATTTTTTACGGTTGATTCAGAGTGACGATTTATACCGTGATCCAACGTCTATCTATAAAAGATATTTTTTTCAAATTGTTTGGTGCAGCCTAGAAAAATCTTCACTTGTTTGGGTTTCCGACATCTTGATTTGTTTTGACACTTGTCCTTGTCTGTCATGTGACCGTTGCATTTGCATGCTCATTAATATTCATTAGCATCTGCCAAAGATGGGCGTGTACACAGGATCAGCCTTGTTTCACAATACAACACATTGTATTAAGTGACTTTTTGAGAACCAAAATGTCAATCGTTAATTTCATTATTTTCTAAGGCACCATTGAATTCATCGACATCTTTAACTGGCTCATTACGCAACATTTTATTTAGTTAACAAATCACACAAGTAAATGCTTTCATGCGTAATTTTTGGTGCAGAATTACTTAAAACTATAACGGCAAAGTGTATACAGCATAGAAAGTCACTTGTGGAGGAGTTCAGCTGAATGATGAATCTTCCCGACCTGCTCCACATTACACACTTGTCGGCTGCACTATGATTTACACTGATGTGTATATTTTTCAGAACTGAAATGTCTCCACGAGTGTGTGCTACATCTCAGAGTTATTACAAAAGCACGAGTCATACCATCAGTCATCCATTGTCAATCACACACCACATAACTAACACGTCTTTCCTAAGATAAGCGAGACCATCGTGTAAAAATAAGCAGTGCTATAAGCAGCTGTTGGCTGTTGTGATGCTTTTGCTAAAGACATGTGTTACATTTAATCTACTCTACCAAAAATAAGACAGATATAACTTCAAGCGGATCCTGCTTCTCTAAAGTGGTTTAAAAAAAAAAAACAAAAAAAAAACTGTTTGTTCTCTGGAAAGGAGAAAAACGTTCTCGCCTTTGAAAAGCTGCATGACGGGTCGAGATCAAACTGCTAGAACTTCTGGTGCAAACCCTTGGAGCTGATGAGAGCAACCACGAGCAGATGAATTCAGAAGGCTTATTTTCGAGCATGCGAGCTTCCATGTGACATCGTAAGGCCTCTGTACTCGAGGGAACGCCACACAGTTAGATTAGATCAGAAACACATGCCCTTGGCCACGCTGCGGTTTCTAAAATAACGCCATGATGCACTGGAGAACTGTTTTCATTCTAACTGTTCGGAAGGAAAACAGAGTAACTGAATGAATTAAGCTTATTGAAAAATGATGTCGAGATCACAGCAGATATTTTAGATTTGGATCAAAAAGAGTCATGCTGGTAAAGGATTGTACAGCAGTAGGAACACTGCAGAACTGATTGTAAACCAACATGATGGCTGTAGGAGCCCTAAGTGTTACTAGTACACTGAAAACTGATCACATAATCAGATAATTAATACTAAAGCTGCGAAACATTTTCTCGGTTTAATTCAAACTGGGCATTGCCATTTTTCATTAAAACCACTGTTCTCTGATTCGTCTTAAGCAGCTATATTTCTGACAGTTATACCTCATATGCTTTGAACTGCTGTGCAAATTGTATTGTTGATTTTTTTTTTGTCATCTTGCACACTCCAGTCCAGCAGGTGGCGGTAATGCACAAACCACCCATAAATTAAAAACTAGGAGACGAAGCGATACTCTCATTTTTTGCCAATGGAAAACCTCCGGCTCTGAAAAATAAGCCCAAAGTGGAAGTACTGGAAACATGCAGTTCCATGAATGTCCACCGGGGGCCGGATCCAAAAGTGAGTCAATCTCCATTTAGAACAACATTATAATACTCAAATCTGTCCAAATTAAAATGTGCATTTGTGACAATTGTACAGAGGTGGATTTATATGCATCTCATCAGTTAAAATTATATTAAGCAATAAGTTTACCCATAATTAGGGGCGTGGCCAATTTGACTCACAGATGCATCGCAGGTGTCAAACCGCTAGCTGGCTAATATGCCGCACTTTTGCTAACTAGAATTGTTGACGTTTAACTTACAGTACCACAGGCCAATCTATCGCAGGGCGCACACACACACACATACACACTCACACACTACGGGCCTAAGTTAATTAGCCTAAACTTCACGTCTTTGGATTGTGGGTGGAAAACCAAGCACGGGGAGAACATGGAACCTGGATGGGAATCGAACCCGGACCCTGGAGGTGCAAGGCGACAAGCTAACCACTGAGCCGTGAAACGATTCGGAATCAAAAATTTATCCAACAATTCAATTAACTGAGTCGATCAACAAAAGAATGTGTAAATCGCACAGCTCTAAATAATATGTGCTAATAACAATAAATCAGGAAGTGTTTGTTAATACAAGAGAATGATGTTCCCGTTACAGATCTAAAAAGAAAGCGGTTCGAGAACACTACGAACGGGTTTTGTAGAGAACGTCACGCCTGTTTTCCTCGAGCAAAGTCTCACCCTGGTGCAACTAAACAGGGAGGTGGAAATTCCCACACCAATTTGCAATGCTTTTTATATTCGGAGAGCGAGCGGCCGGGCTGCTTCGGGGTCAAACGTGCGGAGGATAAAAAGCCTGCGAGTACACACACAATAAATACTGCACACAGACACATGTAGTAAACATACGCCCATCATTTTGTGATAAAATGTATGGACTGAAATCCGCTGCCATTATTAGGACTACTGATTGTTTCCGTCGTTTCAGACTAATCACGGCTCAATTTAAAGAAAAGGCTAAAAAAATTATCATAACCTGGACGACTCGAGCCTTCTGAAAAACTTGATCATGCTGTTCGAAGATCTGTTGAGAAAACAACAACACTCTCAATCTAAACGTACTAATAGCTCTAAACCTTACTTGCACACGTCTGATCATGAAAAAACAATAACAGTGTATATTTACACAACGCAGTATGAGGTCATGCATTGTCCTGCAAAAATAGAATTTCTTTGGTGATTAAACCGTCTGATTTTTCCGGGGAGTTCCTGGGAGGCCGGTGTTTCAGGCGTACTGAGAAAACATTCTGAAACACTGCATTACGTGCAGCAGGTGATTAAATAAAGGAATAAAGCAAGTTCTACTCTCATAACTGTGTTCTGTCATTCTGCACAATCAAAAGTCCGGCTTTGACTTGAACGCCCCTCATATCAATATAATATAACGCGCGTATTTGCTTGGTGTCAGTCATACTGGTGTTACCTGGCTGGATGGTTCATTCCTTCCTGTGTGAGACCTGAAGCTCTCCGACAGACGCGAGTTCGAGCGCCCGGACACCGCGGCAGCGCTGATATCGTTGCTTAGCGCTACGGAGTGACCGGTGACTGGACGCTCGTCGGTCGGCGTGCCCAGCGGAGAGCTGGGCTCTGGATGTGTAGCCTCGGTCTCCATGGAAGAGTAGCCATTTTCATGCTTGTGATCTCGGACGCCGTTTCTGTCCTTGCTACTGTCTCGGCTAAACGAGGAGCGAGAGATGACGCCGAACTTGCGGGTCCGCTTGCCGTTCTGAGCGGGACTGCCGACGACAGGCTCTGAACGCGCGCCGCCGCAGTGCTCGGTGGGAATTTCCGCGCAACCACCGCTGCCGTTGCATGCAGGGAGAGGGGCTTTGCGCTTGATCCTCCTCAACATGATCAGGTAGACGTAGCCGCCATTCCAGCACTGGTCCGCCAGGTAGCTGTGGAGAAAGGAGGAAGAAAATGAAATGCAGTGAAGTGAATGCAAGACAAGCTTCCTTTAAAACGCATATTTTCTCCGGTAACATAAAACTAGTTCAGAGTCTATGGGTAACATCAGTGATGGAGGTTTGTACAGCGAGTCAAGGAATTTATTTTAATATACAGTAGGTCGCTAGAAAACACCCCTTAAAGCAAATCACTCTCACCCATCCGGCACTTTTCCAACAGGCGCTTGCAGACTTTTCAGTATCTACCCGCAGTCAGATCTCATATTCGTGTGATATTATTGGTCCCTGCGAACCCAGTGTTTCCCGAATAACAGTACAGGCGGTAGAGGCCGCCACGGCAACGAGACCCCCACCATGCCATTTTTTCAAATCTAATCCCGCCCAATATACACTCATTCACTCTATATACCACTCTATATACCACTTTCATCATTTATACCACTTTCTCCTGTATACAGGGTCGCGGGTGGCCTGGAACCTATCCAGGAAAACCTTAGGGCACAAAACGGGGTACACCCTGGATGGGGTGCCAATCCATCGCAGGGCGCACACACACTCATTCACACACACTACAGGAAATTTGGGATCACCAATTAGCATAACCTTGGACTGTGGGAGGAAACCGGAGTATCCGGAGGAAACCCACCAAGCTCCATGTGCACAGAATGCGGGAATCGAACCTGGCCGAGAATCGAATCCGGACCTTGGAGGTGCAAGGCGACCGGACGAGTCGGTTTGCAAAGAAAGAATTTGAACGTCAGCGTCGTTAGCATGTACGTGAGTGAGTGGCGTATATGATATCCCAGAAATCGGTGTTTAGAGAGCAAGCGAGCGAACGCATGCACATACTGATTTGTAACATAGTACAGTACGATACACTGCGCGGCCATTGTTGCCTGGTCAAATTATTAGCATGCATCAAGAAGCAAGACGTTTTATTAGCACAGATTTTAGTGCATGCACACAAAACCTTTATCTCTAGAGGAACACTCCATCACCTAATACCATACGGAACATATTTAAATATGTACTTTCCAATCTGATTTCTACAGGAAGCTCTGGTTGTTATAACTCATACTGTAGCTGAGACGAAATTCGATCAGTCATCCATCAGTCTCTAATCACAGGAAGACCAGCAGTCATAAGGAAGTCATGTCAGTCGCTATATCTACAGTAGGAATCGAAGCTTTCATCACGATATATGTGATGATACCAACCTTTAAATGCAGATGGCTAATATACTGAAAGTCAAGCTTCATAATGAATAATCACGGGGCCGATGCTGCGCGTGTGTGTACTGCCGCTAAATATTAACTTCACTAATTCTAACCTGCTTACGGAAAGCATGTAGTCAATCATTTCTCACTCGTTCTGCACGGTTTGGGATGTCGATGTCACATGGTGCCACATAAAAGGTGACCTTGGGACGAAAAGTCACGAGCATAAAGCATAAACAAATGGAGAATTATAAAAGCAGAACGTAACACACACCTCGCATCGCACTCGTTTGTTTTTTTGTTTTTTTAGAGAGACTCTGCCATGCTTAGAGGAGAACAGAAGCTCTGGCGTATGGACCTCGCTAACAATGACTGGGAAACACACTAACAAAGGTTTTGCTTACAGCCACAAACAGTAAGCCTGATTTACATAGGCAGCGATGAGCTACAGAAAGAACTGTGTGTGTGTGTGAGAGAGAGACAATGTGCATGTACCAAAGCATTGCAAAAACAATTCTTTCCTAGTCTTGGTGGAAATCTCACTAACAATACCTGTGCAACAAAAACCGTGTGTTCATGGATCTGACTCGATTTTGAGCGACTTCCTTGAAATTGTTCAACTGACCTGAAGTTGTACCTCAACAGGAAACTTTCAGCGTGCTCCTTGTCCTTGTATTGTAATGTGTGTGTGTGGAAGCACTATGCATCATCTCATGTCGACTTTATATTGATTATCAATTACATGTATATCATGGGCGCCCAAGGGTCACCCATGCCTGTGGGGATGAAAGGCTAGTCCGCCTGGTCCGACCCTACAGAGAAGCCATGCAACACAAAGTGCTGCATCAAAAAGTCAATTCTGGCCGATGTACAGGAGAAAGGCACCAGGACACCCAGTGCACCACAGTTCACCGCAGACACAAAGCTGCTGACGACTTCTTTGTCTTTCGGCTGTTCCCTTTCAGGGGTCGCCACAGCGAATCATCTGCCTCCATCTAACCCTATCCTCTGC
>JAQQZT010000014.1:16026415-16057817 GCA_030068275.1 Clarias platycephalus
CTCCTCAGACACATCCAGACTCATTAGAAACGTCGTTAATAGCGCGAAAAATCCCTTCTGACCTCGCCATTTCAGCTGCACAGCTCCACACACACACACAGATCTTTATGTGAACTGGCAAAGTCAGATTATTTTTCGCTCTTGTCCCTCCCCTTTCCCTCTGTAATAGACAGCAGTGCACTGAGGAGTCCACACCACTTCAACATGACACACACATCTCCTGTGTGTGTGATCTTCCACTGTTTCTAACTTTTTGTTCCATCCCTCAAATCAAAGAGCCAGTGTGAGTTACATACAAGGAAATTATTTTGAACCCTTTAATTGGCCAATTTTTCTGGAGAGAGTAAAAAAAAAAAAAAAAAAAAAAAATATTTTTCTAGTTCTAGTTCAGGTAACATGAGAAACAGTTATGCCTTGATTTTTTTGGGGGGTGGCCAAAATTTTTGGAAATCTGAGCTGTAGTCATTCAGCACCACAATTCCCTCCTGCTTTAATGCAGTGATTGCTCTGGGCTGATTCTGATGGACTACTGACTTCAACCCACCCCCCGAAGACATCGTTTACTTCCAAAGCAATGTCAGGCCTGAATAAAAACGACATATCTAATTTCATATCAGGAATAAATTCATATAGATCCAGACTCCTGGACCCACCTTATACTGTACTGTATATATCAACAAATATTTTTTTTTAAAAAGGGTTAATCACTTTTTGGTGGCTGTAGGCATAACTACAGGCACAGATGGACCCATCTTGATTGAGGCTTTGTACCAGTGGGATTTGCCATTTATAATAATTTATTCAGGGGTGTTGTGGATCCTCATTCCCATCCCTGGAACACTGGGGGCCACAAATCCAACCTGGATGGGACAGGGGTCCATCTCAGGACACCCTTTCTAGACATTTAAGAAAATTCCCGTAATTCCACTGACTGGTACATTCCGAATATGAAAGAAATGCACACAGAGACAGGAATAGTATGGAAAACTCTGTAAAGATACAAGAATGATATGGAAAACTTTCACAAAAATAGGAATTATATGGAAAATTCTGCACAGCGATGAGAATGATACAGGAAAACTTTACAAAGCGACAGGAATAATATAGAAAACTCTGCAGACAGACTGGAATAATATGAAACAATCTGCATACTGTAGAAAGAGGAATAATAAGGAAAACTTTACAAAGAAAAAGGAGGACTATGAAAAAGTCTTCACAGAGACATGAAGAATATGGAAAAATCTGCACAGGGACAGGAACAATATGGAAAAAATGTACACAAAGAAAGGAATAATACATGAAACTATACACAGCGACAGGAATAACATGAAAAAGCATGACTAAGGACATGGAGAATACAGAAAATCTGCTCAGAAGAAATCTTGAAGAGACGGGGGGACGAGGACAGAGACAGTACCCTGTGGAGCTGTAAGGTGGCAATGCAACTCATTGTCCGCCCCTTTGCTTTTTTTATCTTATTACTGAACGATAGACTTTTCTTGATGCACTGATCTATTTATCCATAAACACAGGTTGACTTTTTGTATTTTTCCAGTCCTACATAGACACTTGCACAGAGTCACCTGGTTACTGAGAAAATGTCTGTATTCGATTAGCATCAGGTGACATCAGTCCGAACATGAATGAAAAGGGGAACGTCCTCTCAAATGATTCTAATATTTAAAAAAAAAAAGTAACAATTCAAATAGGCGAGGCAGAGTGACAACATTTTACTGATCTGCTTTACTCATATTTCATATAAATTATACCCAAATCCCAATTCAGTACGTATTTGTCCCACTCGAGCCGTGCGTGAGGGACGGAGTGAACAGAAGTGAGCATAAGCACTCCAACCCCAGATTTATCCACAAACAGGTCCTGGAGGAGGGAAAATACAACAACAACCACAAAGCAGATCCAGATTTGTTGAAAGATGTTTCCTTAAGCTGTGACTTACATTTGAAGCTGGTGATGTGAAGAGGGCGAAGTTTCCAAGACACGCCTGACGTGTTTACGACAGAAACAGTTCAAAAGCAGACATGCTTGTAGATAGTATTGTCGGACTAATCACCAAATCTTTGATCCAATCAAAAGTCTGCATGCTCCAACTGAACAGAGGACAAATTCCTTTAGCATTGTGAAGTCCCCAGCATGCGGACATGTCCCCACATGGGACGGATAAATCAGATAAATGTGGCGGTATCGCTTCCATACGCAGCACCTGAGTTTCCACTGGCTGCTTGTCTCCTGCCAAAGTCTCTTTTCATTACGGAGGACATCCGGTCTCCGGCGGCTGTCTGGGCACACATTCTTCACATAGCTCTGTGGAATGTGAGTGGGGAAATGTCCTAAAGACACGAACATCATTCACAGCCAATGCCTTTGAGATCCAACTAAATATATGTGAAAAAACAGGATTATTACAGTGGTAAAAAGTACCAGTGTTTAATAATGCATTTAGTATCACCATCTATAATGTTCAGTACAATTATTTTTTACAACATGCGTAAATCTTGTGCAGCATGTGTCTTTCTCTGTGGGTAAAAGTGCAATATGTGTAACTTTCTGTGCAATATGCATACATTTTTGCGCAAAATGCATAACTGGATCTTGTCATTTGTGTATCTTGTGTATTATATGCAAAGCACCTAATTTTGTTGGACATGCCAGATTCAGTTTCATGACAATAAAAGATATTCTATCCTACGTTTATTTAATGTTGTATGAAACAGGATTTTAAACCTTTTTGGATATAATTATCAGATTCAGACATCATAAATAAAAAGGAGACGCAGCTGTCTGTGGGAACCACATGTTTGGGGCATTAAAGGAGTTCCTGGGAGGCCAGCGTTTCAGATGTTAAGCAGGCAGTCTAATCATGGCTTTATGGTATCCAAGCACTAGTGAAACACAGGGATGAGTGTATTAGTGGAGCACGGGGATTATATGGAGAAAGATAATCCCCCAGCCCAAATACTCTCGTAACGGTGTTCTGTTATTGTGCACAATCAAAAGTCCTGGTTTGACTTGAACAACCCTTGTGTTCTTCAATTAAATATAAAGCTCTGTCGTTTTTTCCCCTTTAATTGGTTATTGTAATAATTAATCACAATTCATCACCTCTGATCCAATGAATCATGGCACGGCATCTCATGTGAATGTCAGCGGAACTGGAACGATTTGTCTTTAAGTGACACGTGGACAAAGACCTCCAACACATACTCTGATCTTCATATCACATGACTGATGCTTTCTAAAAACCAGAAACTGAAAACGGCTTCCTGCGTTACAGTAGACAAGCGTCGACACATCCCCGGCGTCTGATATTATATGATATCTGATAAGATATCAATCGATCAACAACTCCAGAAAGGTAGTAAACATGACCCCTTTATTTAAAGCATGCTGTCTATATACAATACGACCTGTTTACACTGCCCTCCAGGGTGTCCCCCACCCCATGCACCGAGACCTCCCTGAGACAAGATCCATCAACACCCCACCCCATCCCCCCTCACCCTATAGAGGATGAGCAGGATGAATGATCCGGTGCTGTTGAGTACTTATTAAATAAGCACTGTGTATACAAAAAAAATATCTGAGTAGTGCCACATGGAGTGGAAAAAAAATATTGTGCTGCCATCTAGTGGACAAAATACACAATCTGTTAGTGACTCCAAATATTTCAGCATAAAATGCATACTGTATGTAATTTATTATTTTATTTTTTTTAAACATAAAATACAACATAATGATCAGCATTAGGTATAGAAGAAAGTTTTTACAGCTCACCCTGTTCTAACCACATGAGGTTTCATAGCCATCAGCAAGCACAACTTCACTTATTAATGGGAAATCATTTTTCTAATTTACTCCACTATTTTGGGGTTCAGCCTTTTATAAACAACATTCTTCAGAAACGATTAAACAAAAATTGTTCGCAGACAAAAAATTTTTTTTAGTAAGAATGCATCAATAAAATATGCTGCTATTAGGAAAACTGCTTATTGTATTATTAAAGTTTATGATATTATCAGTGTTGTATTAAAGAAACACACATTTACCTCCTTATTAACCAGCATTTTAACATTTTAAATGCCTCACAGCAGGGATACACATGTGCTTGTGGGACCACTGAACCATAGATACGTACAAAGTGCAGTGATATTTAGTATGAAAGTATCCACAATAATAATAATAATAATAATAATAATAATAATAATAATAATAATACAGAGCACACGCACTATTATGTAGGTTAGAGAGCTTTTTGGTGGCCGACAGAAAAACTGGTATAATGGGATTCTTTTTTCTTAATGGGCCAATATAAAATCAAGTGTTGTTCTTTTTCGTTCAAGTCAAACCGGGATTTGTGATAAAATTCCAACCGAGGTGGCTCAGATCTCGCTGCATTCGTTCCCGCGAATAATTATTCTGCGAATAATTTTAGGTAATTTTAGGTCACCGACTTGCAGAAGAGACGCATCTGTTTGTGGGATTCTGACCTCGCTCCAAGACATTTCCACATCTTTGAACCAATTAAGGAGTTCCTGGGAGGCCAGGGTTTCAAATGTGAAGTAGTCAGTCTGATCATGGTTTTGGTGACTAAGAAAACTTTCTACCTTGATGGTATCTAGTCAAACACTAGGATGAGTGTATTAGTGGAGCACAGGGATTATATAGAGAAATAAAGGGAGTTTTTACTCTTATAACTGTGTTCTGTTATTTTGCACAATCAAAAGTCCTGGTTTGACCTGAACGATGTTGTAGTATTTATGACTTATGACTACTTTTTTTCCCCATGGATTAGCACATCACACACTATTACATTATTTGATCTTTTAATTCCAGAGCATCCAAATGCACCGTAACGCCATCCTGGAGTGTAGATGATTACAGCTCTAAACATTAAACTTCTGGACTAGAGACGCACCGATCAATCAGAACTGGTACGATCCTTTATGCGCGTATAAAACGAAACACTTTTCTCACGTCTCACATGGAGGTTCGTCGTTAAGGGTTTAAACAGTAAACCAAATGATTTTATCCCTCATCATCTGTATGGACATGACTATTTATAGTTTATATGCTCGTTCCAAAAGTTATGAGCCGGGTTGTAAAAAATGGGCGCCTTTTACGAACACCTGGCTCTAAAAAATGTTTTTTTTAAACGCTCTTTGTCCAGGTCTGTGTAAGCGCTGACATCAATCTCCTAACATCTAAACATTTACTTCGTTAAAAAAAAAAAAAAAAGCATGGGAAAAGTGCGGAACATCACCAATGCCAGGGAAATTCTGTCGACTCTTTCAATAAGTGCTGATGTGCAGAATCTCTGTAATCTGGCACACGGATGAATGACGCAGAGGAGAAAGAAATACAGCGGGGCTCTGATGTACGATATCGTGTGATGTAAAAGATTTTCTCAGCCAAACTATGTGAATTTGGGAGACGCGAAGATGCCAAGAGGATAATACACTTTCTAATACCGCGGTTTTGAAAAGAGAAGACTGGTGGATTAAGGGAAGGGAAGATCTCCCACACGCCAGAAAGAAGGTCTTCAGGAAATATTCTCGGTACAGAAGCAGTTGACTTAATCGCTATAGCAAGCAGTGGTGTTTAACTGGTTCCTGACTACTTTCTTCATGCATTAAATTGTCCTCCTTTAGCTTTAAAGGGACAGTTTGACACTCAGAAAGTCCGTCTCATATCAAAATTGATCTTGTGTAAAGATCTTGTGTAAAAACAAAAATAAAAATGAAGAAAGAAAGAAAGAAAGAAAGAAAGAAAGAAAGAAAGAAAGAAAGAAAGAAAGAAAGAAAAAAAAAGTGTGAAGTTTGTCAATGTAAGTGATCAAAGGCAAATTCCACAACCCTCGTTCCATGCAAAAATGTATTCCAAGGTTCAGTTGAGATGCATGTAAAGCTTTTGAAGTCCCACTGAGCTAAATCAAATTGGTATTTCTCAGAGTTACTATGCATTTACAGTACTACAAAGTTAACTCTTTTCTTTCCCCTAGTTATTTGGTGAAAAAGAAAAATTATAATTTGCATTAAATGCATGATACGTTTGAAAGATACCAAATAGAAGGATAGTGCTGAACCGTCAGCTTTGTGGAAGAAATGTGATCAGGACAAAATCATGAATGGACATCACTCACTCACAAGGTTGCAGGGGGCCTGGAGCCTATCCCAGGAGGCTTAGGGCACGAGGCGGGGAACACCCAGGGTGCCAATCCATCGCAGGGCACACAGACTATCCTGGGGAAACCCATCAAGCACGGGGAGAACATGCAAACTCCATGCACACAGAGACGGGAATCGAGCCTGGTCGGGAATCGAACCCGCACCCTGAAGGTGCAAGGCGACAGTGCTAACCACTACGCCACCGTGCCGCCCTGAATGGAGATCATAACTCCAAAAAAATCATAGCTATGTGTAATAGTAAAAGTACGAGCATTTCCATACATACACTATATGATGAGAACTCCCAGGATTGGGTCATGGTCATGTGGTCAGATTGAGCCTATTCCAGAGCGATGTGTGCGTCAGGGTAAGAAGGGAAGTGTATGAAGCGATGCACCCATCATGCATAGTGGCCACTGTACAAGCCTCTGGACGCAGTGTGTTATGATCTGGGGTTGGTTCAGTTGCTCAGGTCTAGACTCAGCAACGTCATGCGGCAATAAAATGAAGTCAGCTGACGACCTGAATGACCAGATCATCACATATATGGAGATTTTCTTCCCTGATGGCACAGACATACTGTGTTCCAGGACTTAAACTGTAAGACAGACATGAACTGGCTACCACATTGTGAGCTGCAATCAAAGCTAAAGGTGGTCAAATGAAATTTTAGAGCGTGAGACTTTCTCATTTGGACCAGACAGTGCATGAGTATGTCTAACAGAAAAAAGAAAAAAAAAAGAAGAAGAAAACGATTAATTGAGCTGAAGACTTTCCTTTTCACCTTCGTTATGAAACGCTTTGCTGCCAGGTTACTGCGGTTCACTTTAAGCCGTATCCAAGGTTTCTGGAAAATCTTTTCAACCACTCTTAAACGAGTACAAGGCCACTTGAAACCTGCTTGGCTGCTATCGATTGTGGCTTGGCATCCACGAGGATTAAAACTATTCAAATTTCCTTGATGATGAAGCCGGTTCTGCGATTTATGGAAAAAAATACATCATGGTTTTCTCTTCGGTGGATCCTCATAAAGCTTGCTTTCTCAATGAGCATATGGAGAGCACTTTGCACGAGCTGAGCTATTTTCCATGCACTCTATAGACAGCTGCTGAGCCAGGCTGTAAAAACAAGAGGGGGAAAAAAAAAAAAAGGCCAGAACACAAGAAAATGGCAAACGGACATGTTTAAGTAGGAGTGCCTTCCTCCTCGACATTTTGATTTCGTTTATGGTGCAGGTTTAACTTCATCCAAATACAGAAGGACGGGCAAAATTCCATTCCATTCTGTCCAGTCAGTTTTGCGTGATGCTGTGACAAAATCTGGCTGGACAGACATACAGACATACAGACATACAGAAAATAAAACAGTTGCCATAATATAGCCGAGAACAATAATAGAAAATACAAATAAATATAAAATCCTCTAAGCATAGTCACACCTTTACACTGGTCACCTTCTCACATCGGGAGCTACATTAAGTTACAACATGTATCGTGCTGCACTGTGTTACACAACGATGTTCGTGTTTTGTGTTATACAGTAAATGCAGCACACCCGCTTTAGCATTGGTCCCTTTACCAAAAGCTAGCGGTGACGAACCGTAATTCATCCGTGATCAGTAAGGATCCCATCCCATCCTTGGCATGCATGTGAACCACGGATGAATACAGTTTAACCATCATAGAGAGAAATAGACTTTTCATCCTGATATTTTTACATGCCAAAGTCTCCACGGCACGCACAATTTGTATTTTCAGTCATGCATTCTCTCTCTCTCTCTCTCTCTCTCTCACTCTTTCTCTCTCATGCATACACAAACTATATTTTTGCCCACTCGACAATTTTTGTGCCATGGCCGTGTGCTCGTCGGGGTTGCCAGATCACACCGAAATCTGTCTCGGAAATGCCGAAACCCTGCCAACTCTGATAACAAGAAAAAAAAAATTATTAAGCCAAATAATGTCAGTATTAGACTGTAAACTGTAGGTCAATTATATACGCACATGGTTTGTTTCACTAAAATGCGACTAAATGTACAGTATTATTATTGTTGTTCTTTTCTTACTTGTTTTTATTCAATAAATGTATTTAATTGTGATACAGTCTGGACCACTCTGTCATTCTTCCTCATGTCATTTCGTCGCCTGCTGCTTGCTCATTAGGGACAAACTAATAATAGATAGATGTAAAGTATTCCCCTACATATGAACATTCGAGTTACGAACTTGTAAGTTAGATCACATGTCCGGCGTACTGTCCATCGTCACGTGCGTGCAGCGTGAATCCCAGGATGTCCAGAAGCACGCGCAAAAGCAGCGGTGTTAGAGCTGGTACTGCTAAGAAGCGCCAAGCAATAACGTTGGAGACAAAAGTGAAAATAATTGAGAGAAAGGAGAGGGGTGAAAAGATACCAGACGTTGCTTATTCTTTTAACATGAATCGTCCAACGATTTTATAAAACAAGGAGATGATCATGGAACAGGTTAGTTTTATACTGTGTATAGCTAATTGTGTTAGTATCCTAGTACATAAACAATGTTTGTTGGACTTACGAACAAATTGGACTTACGAACAAGCTTTCGGAATGGAACTCGTTCATATGTTGAGGACTTAATGTATACATTTTTCTGTTTATATCTAGATTGTCCATCTTTGAATAAGCTGATTTGTGACAATGACCATTGTTTGAAGCACTATACGAATAATTTTTTATTAAATGTATATTCGTGGTAAATTATAAATATGATATAAACCTATTAGTTATGATTTCTGCAATAATCAAGCAGCCGTATGTTATACGGAAATAAATAAATACATAAAAACCAGCATGGACAACTAGGTGTCTGGCGTCTAGGTGATTAAGTAGTTAACAATTAGGGGTCTGTTTCAGTTTGCTATCCACAGCACTATACAGAACACCGTTCTAGTACATCCAGTGCCTGAACTCATTCCCGTACCGTTTCAGCGTGGACAGATATACATCTGTATTGTCTGGACAAGACCTGAACATAATGTTAACAGAAAGTCAGCCACCTGCGTTCCCAGGCTTCTAACCTCCCAGAACCTAGACGTGAGCAATATTATCCTTTCCACAGCCACAACACTCGCAACATGTGTGGCTAGTTTTCTGCTTTCTCCTGATCTCTTCTAAGCACCCCTCCCCCCCTCCCCCCATCCCCATCCTCCACCGACAGCGCTGCAGAAAATCTCAATCACATTCTCAGGTCATTTATAAGAAACAGACACGCTTTGGTAATGAGCAGGACACAATCAGACTGTTCTCTGTGCTCCGTTTGGTCCGTTTCCAAACCCAGCTGCTGTGTTGTGTCTCTGTCAGAGCTATCTTTGCAGGCTGCAGTTTTGGGTGGTTTTTTTTTTTCCTCTCCGGAGAAAATGAACCACTGTTGTGGAAAACATCCTGGTCTGAAGCCGTCCTAGGAACGTCCTGTCTTTACACAGAGTGCGCTTGCTTTGCCCAGGTTGGACTGGAATATGTGGTAGGTATTCTTCCTACTCTTAATCATTACCAATCACGAGGGGCGTTCAAGTCAAACAGGGACTTGATGAAATTTCTCATGAATAGAAAAAAGCATAAAGTCGACTGACATTTACAGACGCCTGCAAACTCAGGACGGTGATGAGACTCGGTAAAACATTTGAATTGTGCAAAGACCGTTTTGAAGAAGGTCATACGTTGTGAATGATAAATACCTCTCATCCCTCCCCTCTGAGAGAGAGCGGCCAATCAGCTCTCTCTAGCCCTCCGGCTGCGAGACGTTACAGCATCACCCGGGAATCGAACTAGCGATCTTCAGATGATAGGGCGAGCACTTTACTACTGCGCCCCTCAGAGGTCTGCTCCAAGCCATTTCCACGTGTTTTTGGAACATTAAAGGAGGCCAGACTTTTAGACATGAAACAGGGAGTCTGATCGCTGCTTTGATGTACTGAGAAAACGTTCCACCTTGATTTATGGAAATACGGCGAAAACCAGGATTCCAACAGTTGAGCTTCAAAACCGCCCTTCAGAAAACTTAAGGATGACATCACTGAGGGTTTGTCTAGTTCTTGGAACAGATCCAAAATTCTGTTGGTATCCAAACACTACTGAAACGCTGGTCTTAATACATTAGTGTTGCATGGGGTTATATAGAGAAATAAATGAAGTTTACACTCTCATAACTGTGTTCTGTTACTCTGCACAGTCAAAAGTCCCGGTTTGACTTGAACGCACCAACAACTAAGCCACATGAAGAAGTACAGAGTTTCTTTGTCTTTGGTACATCTCCTTTTTTTTCTTTAATGACAGTGTGCACTCAAACCGGCATGGACTCCAAGTTTGTGCAAAACCTTATAATCCAGTTTAGATTGAATTCATTGGCGCGTCATCTGCACACACGCACGCACGCACCGACAGAAACATGCAAATTAAAGGAAGAAGCAAGGAATAATTAACTGAAGATAGAATCATATTCTTCAGCCTTTATGATCACTAGATATCAACCTGGACAAATATTAATAAGAGAGTTTGACAAATAATGTGTTTGACTGCGCTCTGCACCATCGTCATCATCATCATCATCATCATCATCAGTGAGAATCAGCCATCTTGCTTGGGATTTCTGAATGCTTAAGTTTTTTTCATTAGCACTTGTGTGTATGTTTACAACACGTTTTTGTGTAACGGTCATGTAGTGTATGATGTCACACTGTCAATTTAAAAACCGTTCTCTTAGTAGACTATACAGACCTCACATGCACGGCCCACCACTGTCTACGACTGACCATTTCATAATTCCTGTGGCTGTTCAGTTTGCCAAAGGAACCAATTAGGCTTACAATAAATAGGCGCAGCAGTATGGCTGCCAGTTAGCAATCTATGCCAGTTCCCATATCGTTCCCATAAATTCATCTACAGCGGGTATCTCAGACCGATGAGGAAGGATGGATGGAACAGATCAGTAGTTCTGTTCTAAATCCATACAGTCATGGGAACACGTTTGTAAAAGCTTTGGAATTTTACATGATTGCACAATTGACGTGTATAATGTTTTTAAGACAAGTGAACTGAATGTAGCCCTAAAAGAACTGTTATTTTAAATAATTAAAAAACCCCAAGAGACTGTAGGTTGATGTAATAGAAGTACAAACCTCCTGAAAAGAGGATACGGCAGACATACATCCGAACCAATAGAAATGAGGGACCTCAGAAGGTTGTAGGTTAGAGAAGAAGCCTACGATTAAAAAGTTAGAAGTCATATACTGTTAGGAAAAAAAAGAAGTGTCAAACCCTTTCAACCCTGAACCCAACATTACAGTGTTTCCCATAAGAAATGGTTTCTCTACTTTCTAGGAAGCTATCCAAACTAGCTAACCAAATGGGCTATAATCAATGAAAAGCTAAACCACAGAAACTTCAAGCAAATGAACATTTCAGAGGGTAACCTCCGGTTCTGAAAAACGAGTCCAATGCGAACGCACCAAAACATGCAGTTCCTCAAATGGCCACTAGGGGCTCCAAAAGTGAGTCAATCCATATAGAGCCCCATGTTAAAATGCTCAACCTTACAACTCAAACACATTTACTGAAAAAAAAAGTTTTAGTCTTCAGATCTTGGGGTGTTTTCTTATGTAACTCATCACTTACTGCTATGCATCTTTTAGCTAACCAGCTAACTAAAACTGTTGTCGTCTAACTTAGTAAAAGAAATGCAAAAGTGGACACGGAATGGTGTGTAGGGTTTGGATGACGGAGTTTAATCAAATGCAAATCAGCTTTTGGTAACAGGGAAATGGGTGCGTTCCAACCAACAGCCAGATGCTTTTCGTTCCGCTCATTTCTCTATTTATGGATTGACCAAGGTTTAAGGCGGAGTCAGCTCCTGCCAAGATGGTTGAGCTTCAAAACCATTCTTCAGATAACCTCTGGGTAACGTCACTGAGGGTTTGTCTAGTTCTTAGACAAGGAGTCTGTGGACCAGATCCATAATTGTGTTCGGGAGTGATTCACAAATGCACATTGCAGGTTCAAGAGCTCCTGTGTAAATCGATGGCGTCATGAAGTCTCTGGATTTGGAAAGCCCCTACTCTCTGATTTGAGAACGGAAGTCTATATGCACCCACTATAAAGATGTTTGAAATTTTCTCCATGGACCACATCTTCTCCAATTGTTTCACACATTACGGGAAAACGTTATTTTCTCCACACCAAATGTTCTTAAGCGTGACAATCTTAAAACCAGTGTTTTGTAGGGAATAAATGCACCGTTAAGCCTCTTATTAAAGCCCTTATTAAGCCACTTATCCCCCAACTGCTCTGGGAAACCGTGCATGCTGCATACTTCGTTTCATCTGCATGTAAGAGCGGGATATGCAACGAAATCGATTCTACTGAAGATAAACATTGAGGACCTTTACATTTGATTATATTATAATTCAAATCAACCATCTTCATATACAGTAAGTTTACCTTGTTCTCCAAGACCGTATTCATACATTTTGGCTTTTAGGATGAAGTCATAGTTGAAAAGCTGTTACAAGTGAAATCATTCAAAACAACTCACAAACCTTTTCTGACAAACTACATTTTTTTGCCTGGATGAAGAGAAACCACATTTAATGTGGAATTTCATCAAAAACGTTTGCTTTTCCTAGACACTGGCGTGCTCCAATGTAAAAAACTTTCCAAAAGTGCTACTGGCTAGACAAAGCTAAAAAAAAAACGAAAAGGCATGATACAAACCCCATTCCTGCTGAATAAACCAGGATTAATGTGTGTAAAGGTCGCTTTACTTGATATAGCAACGGTCAATATCGCTCCTTGGATGAGTTATTAAGTTCAACCGGGTCATATGTAAAAATAAAAGGCTACGTTCACACTGCAGGCTAAATCAGATTTTTTCTTTGGCTCATATGTGACTCAGATCTGATTATTTCATGCCAATATGAACAGTTCAAATCGCATGGAATATGAACCTTTCAATTCTGCTTTGGGCCACTTGTGTGGTCTGGTCTTAAATCAGATACAACATCACCTCAGTCGTAAAAGTCAATTCAGAATCCAACCAACTTTTATCTCAATCCAACATGGTACTCATGAACTCATGATACTCATCACAGTTTTGTGCTGGGAAAGATGGAGGATGACAGTGGAGAACGATTTCAGTGGCGTAAAGTCAGGAGCTATACATCAACATTTATAGAAATGAAATAGCTAATGCACATCCATGCTTCCTTATACAGTTCTGTGAATGTTTGATAAAAATTAAATAGCTAATTTGGTGTCAAGGCTCTGATCGGAAGGTCGGCGCCTCGAGCCCCAGATTGCCACCGTTGGGCCCTTGAACAAGGCCCTTAACCCTGTCTGCTCGAGGGCCGCCGTATAATGGCTCTAACATAGCTAGGATGTGCGAAGAATAAATAATGACCACTGTGCAGTAATGTATATGTGACGAATAAAGGCCGAAACTTAAACTTATCTATGCTTCCTAATAAAGATTCTTTAAAGGTTTGATCTAATTCCCATGAATGATTTTATAGAAGAAAACTTTGACAATGCAAGTCAAGGGATATTGATCCCTATACTGCATATATATTATTACTCGCATTATTACGATGAGGTTTTGGATATACTGGTTTTAAAAACATCCTGATCCGATATATCATCACAGTAACTCACGGCCCTCATGTGGATCGTTGCTTTGTGTGAAAGCCCGGTTTCTAGATGATATAAAAGAATAACTCTACCTGGCTCCGGTGACGTCCACTCCAACCATCAGCTGGCCGTTGAGAGACAACAGCTCATCCCGCAACTTAATGTCTCCACATCGCGCTGCGGGGCTCTTCTTCTTCACCTCCGTCACCCAGATGCAGCCGACGTCCAACACGGGGCCCTTATCGCTCTTGCGGCGCCGGCGCCGCACCTTCTTCTTCCCTTCGGGATCCCCGAAGATGGGGATGTTCCCGAAGCTGAGCCCAAACTCAGGCCCATCTCCTTCAGCTTTGCTTAAGCAGACCGCCCGCACCTCGACGTCCGCTTCGTCCTTAAGCGTGCTGCCGTTGCACGGGTAGCTGTCGCAATCCGTAAAGTTCAGCTGGATGTACTCTACCAGCTTGCGGACTGCAGCCTGACACGGCGTGGCGCCGCCCGCTTTCTTCTCAAACTCATCGTCCTGGTTCAGCTTCAGCCAGCTCTCCAGGAGAGTTAGGTGACTCAGTGCGTTTTCCTGGGTGATGGGCATCCTGGCTGCTGCTGCTGCTGCTCCTGGGCCTGCCTGGGCCTTCCCTGCATGGTGGGTCTAATGGTCTTCGACTCTGGGATTATTCATTCAAAAGTGGGGTCAAATAAGCAGAACGCTGGTGCTGGTCTCCATCTGAACGACAGCACCGACGTCCCTTAATGTTACATTTGGCCTACCAAAGACCATGATGTCATCCAGGAAAATTAAGACAGAGAGGGACTAGGGCTTTTCAGACTACGAGGGGTAACCAGAGAATGTGTCACGTTAACTGGCCTCCTTGGGTCATTCCAAATCCAATTTCCAGCCCAGTAAAAGCAGGAATTCCTGCATCTCTTCCACTGTGGAGCTTAGATCCTGACTTCCAGGCACCACATTCGCTCACCTACAGAGGAGACAAAAGCACTGGTATTAGTCTGAATAAAGGGCCATCCATAACACTGTAATGAGCTGTATAGATACCAACTGCCAAACCACTGGCCAGATGTTACAATGGTGCAAATTAAACTTTTTTTCTTTTATTTGGTATGATAGATCTGCAAACCCCATTTCTGACATACTTTAACTACACACTCTTCACCCTGACCACAATCAAATTGCTACTTTGGGTATGTTCTCAAAATAACATGCATTTGTGCTCTGGAAAACCACATCCACACAACTCACAGATGCACTTTGGTTATTATCAAACACTTCTACATGCCTTTAAGCTGGATATTAAACTAAATAATAAAATGTTAGCTCGTTGAAAAACATCTAAATGAAGAACATAGCACACCAGTGGTAGGTTACAGCTCACTGCTCACAGTACAACATACTGAACACAACAGTACGTACAAGTGCTTCACGGAAAAGTGTTTATTCTGCAATATTAGACATTAATACTAAAAATATTAGTTTACTCTGCATTAGACAATAATGCTTTTTCAAAAAACCTTAAACTATAAGATTTTCATTATTTCTATTTCCATTAAGCATAAAATAAATAGATACCACCAGTATAAATGTGTTAATGCAAACTATTAGACTAAATCCCATTTAATTTGTGAGGACCTTTCATTTCTACACGTATAAAACCCTAGCACCAGCAACCTAAAGGAAGCAGACAGTCCATTGGACGAACGATCCGATGATTTCCAATAAGCATTTACATCATTAGATACTGCTAGGGAAATGTTAATATAAACCTGTAGACTAAATTCCACATGGAGGGATGAATGGATGAACAGATGGTCCATGGTGTATTGATATGAATGGATGAATTGAGGGGTGGATGGATGGTCCAATGATTTATTAGAAATCATTGGGGAAAATGATAATACACATACATAGACTACACCGATGGACGGATGGATGGATGGATGGATGGTCCAAAAATTTCCATTAGGCTTTTAAATCATTAGAAAAATATTAACGCAAACCAGTAGACTAAACCCTATTCAGATTCTATCTATCTATCTATCTATCTATCTATCTATCTATCTATCTATCTATCTATCTATCTATCCATCCATCTGGATGGATGGATGGTCTAATAATTACTATTATGCATAGTATCTCAAACATTTTGATGAATAAAAAAAATGAAATAAAAAAAAAAATGAAAACCAGACTAAATTCCAATCACATTCTATCAAACATGGATTGTCCAATGATTTTCCATAAGCATTTAAATAATTAGACACTATTGAAAAAAATTTGAAAGTACACACAATAGACTCAATCAGATTCAATCCATCTGGATAAATAGGTGGATGGATGGTAGGATGGATGGACAAATAGTCTAATAACTTCCAATAAGCATTTAAATCATTAGATACTGCTAGGAAAATGTTAATATAAACCTGTAGACTAAATCCCATTCAGATTCTATCTATCTATCTATATGGAGGGATGAATGGATGAACAGATGGTCCATGGTGTATTGATATGAATGGATGAATGGAGGGGTGGATGGATGGTCCAATGATTTATTAGAAATCATTGGGAAAAATTATAATACACATACATAGACTACACCATTCAGAATCTAGATGGATGGATGGATGGATGGATGGATGGATAAATGAGCATCTAGTGATGGAAGCATTTAAGCATTTAACTCATGCAAACTATCTGCAAACCAGCAGATACAGTAGATAGATGACTAGATGGATAGATCTGCACTATCTATCCATCTGAATGGATGAATACGTGGATGGATGGGCGCATGGACGGATAGAACATCCAATAAATTCCTTTTAATAATAAGCATTTAAACCATTAGATTTTAGAACCATTTTACTCTCAGAAAAATGCACTGCAAACCAGTAGACTATCTATCTGGATGGATGAATGGATGGATGGATGGATGAATGGATGGATGTCCAAATGACACACTAAGCCTTTGTGTTAGAACAGGCTTTACCCTAATTCCCCCTATTCCTGTTTAACAGCCTTCTGCTGTCACATCCTGGTGCAGTTTAAACAATGTTAAACATGCCATTCATTATCGCTGACATAATGTTTTCTCAAACTAAGAAAAACCGATATACACGACTAGCTGGTGAGTCTGGAGGCTGTTTTACGGTTTCCTCTGGTCTCCGACATTAAATCTGTTTACAAACAGTCAATGGCTGCAAAGGAACTCCATTCCAATAAGCAGTAACTGTAACCACTTGACCTCTTCCAAGTAGCTGACCGGCTTTTATATCTAAAATCTGACACACTTCCTTGAGCATCACACATCCGAAGCGACAAACGATGTTTCCAACAAAAAAAGTTTCCCCAACAACCAAAGCTCAAGCATGTCTTATCCTTATCGGTGTTCCACATGCGTGTTCGCTTGACATAAGGCTCTGCGTCTTTAAATAAACTAAAGCAACATGTCCATGGACCAAATTTAAGAAACATGCATCCGGGACCTCTGTTAGAGACATCAACTTCTGTCTGTTAGACTGGGGGGAAAACAATGCTAGAGCTTTCCCTTGTACACAAAGATTCAATTTCAGAATAAATACTTTCCCTGTTACCGTTCCTTTATGTAGTCCAGAGCAGTGACGTAATGGAAGCTAAAAATAACGACTGATGCCATAATCTCAGCACATTCCAGGACGTAAGAAGCCCGGGATTCGAAGAGTAAGACAAACCCATGGCGCAGAAATCCGGCGATGTTCCGTCCAAGATCATCTGTCGCACTGCAAGGGTGGTCTCGAGTCACTCTGCTTTTTCCATTAAGATTAAAACTATAGATATTCCTGCCACTTGATTCAATATCGTACTTTTGTAATTGTGCTGTTTTTGTCTTCCATGCTTCTAAACTTGGGAAGCCTTTTTTTGTTTTCCTAGCAGTGCCGTCTTCAACACACACACACCCAAAAAAAAAAAAAAAACGAAAATCAATCTCAATGCAGCGGTTAGAAACGCAGACTGGCAAATAACAAACTTGGAAGCCAAATGCGGGAGAAAGAGTTTACTTAGACTTTTCTAAAGCAGGTCTCTACAAATCCCCACTAATCACAGAGAGCACGAGCAGGGACGCTTTGAAGGGGCCCCCGCCGCAGCTCCACGGGGTTCTGCCCTGCTGCCGAGGCAAATGATGGGTCATTATGGGTTGGCTCCATCTCTGATTCCGTCTCCGTTTCTGATCTGATAAATATCTAATTATACAGGTAACAGGTTTCATTGTTGGGACAGCTGAGAAGAGACATCCTCAGCACGCCATTAGTCTTGCCGTAGACAGAAAGAAGTGGAAGCGATGCGAAGGTGCACAAGATACTGTAGATTACGTGGACATGACTGCACAAAGCTAAACCGTTCTCTCGGACTATTTTTGTGAAAGATGTGTACAAACACAATGTACTAGAGAATCATAATGACTATGCACGAGTTATCCACTATAATGGAACAAAGACTAGACACCATTTTTAAGCCGCGTCTATTGCAGGAAAATAAAATACAGGACTCGGAGCAAACTGGTGCTTCCACTTGCTGGCGAGTTTGTCCAGAGCAAAGTGTAACTCAGGTCAGCATCCTTTAGCACCGTCTTTTATTCATGACGGCAAAACAAGATAAATCCATTAGTTCAGTTTTGAGAAAAAAATTAATGAAATCCGTTTTATGACATCCATTCGTACTTCAACCAGTCGGTCAGTTTAACCCTAAAGTTATTTCTTCATCACATCACAGTTAACATGGACAAAACCAAAGAAAGTGAATGCAACATCATCTCTCACACAAACAACTCATGCAGATCACGTCTCATTTACACATACATTATATTACACAGTTGTTATATAACAACTTTTACGCCGGATGCCCTTCCTGAAACAACCCTCCCATTTTATCCGGCTTTGAGACCAGCACTGCATGTAGTGGCTGGGTATTATGGGGTGTGGCAGCCAACCGTCAGCAGAGCTCGAACCTGGATCCTCAGATCCCCAAATCAACAATGTAGAGCCTTAGCCGGCTAAGCCACCACTCCCAGTGCTTACACCATAGTGTCCTACTATGGGTAGTTCTGTTACGTATATAACATGGTGTTCAAATCGCATAATGTCCTGTTTCACAAAACATATCAAGGACGTTAAGTGGCGCGCACCTAGAGTGACTTAGGCTAGGGGTAGCGCAGGCGGTTACGGTGTTGGACTACTGATCAGAAGGTCATAAGTTCAAACCCCCAGCACCACTAAGCTGCCACTGTAAGCAAGGACCTCAACACTCATCTGCTCTGATGTATAATGAGATAACAACGTTAAGTCGCCAAGGATAAGGGCGTCTTCCAAGTGCTGTAAATGTAAACGTAAATTCAACAGCGGTGAAAGAGTGTAAATGTCCTTATCTTGCATAAAACGCTCTCCAAAAACATTCAAACCACTGCCAGCATTTGTTGAACTGTGAGAAGCGTCTTCTCTTGGATTCTGGATGTCTTCGGCATTGTTTTTCAAAATCAGGAAAGAACATTAGAAGAATTCCAACGGGTGTCCAAACTTTTGACTGGACGTGTACGTATAATTAGGCTGACGGACCTGGCATGTCGCCAGATGGGATATTAGGTCAGAGGAGAGCCCTAGCCACGAGCTGCTAATGCTAAGGGATGCACAGATGGCGCTGGCAGAAAACCAGGCCAATCTGCTCATGGCATGTTAGTCTCGTGCATGGAATTAAAATTAAAATAAATAAATAAAAATATCAAAAACAGCCTTGCATCCATACAGAAGTACCGGAGCAGACGTCTGGCCACATGCGCCAATCACTGGTGTCTACTACATACAACAGTTCTGCATTAGACAATACAGAAAAATTTATATTTGCATCGTCAATTTTATTGATTTATATTTGTATTTATATTCTCATCTAAGCTGTATTCCAGCCTCGCTCTGACTCGGAGCCTGCTCGACACAGCACTGGGAGGGCGGGACTTTATCGACCGGCAGATGACATATCCATGCGGCACTCAGGATATCCGAACGAGAGCAGTGTGTGTGTGTGTGTGTGTGTGTGTGTGTGTGTGTGTGTGTGTGCACGGCCAGCGTAAAGTGAGACATGCTTTGTTTCCAGTTCAGCGGCGACGTCCACCCCCTTCCTCCTGCACGGCGACATATGGCCACGTCGCAGCCGTTTTCAGCCGTTCCTAAACGCCACATGTCTCACACACACAGTCTTCATTCCCCAAACCACGAGACACACTTTAAATGGATTGGACTTTAATGGACTCCCACACAAGAGCGGTTCATACGAATCAAACGAGGTCCTTACTACACCGGCGGATCCACAAAGAAGCTTTTAAGATGTGCACTTTATACAGAGAAAGAACATGAGGAGGATTTTAAATCGAATAAAACAATAAATCTTATTTCATTAAGACCTTAAGATTTAAGACTCGGGGCACAAGGAGGGGTCCATCCTCAGCACACACTTAATGACTATAAATTCAGCTGAAAATGCTCTACTTGAATCGAACTGCATTGAGGAATTAGTCAGCACTGGGATTTAATATATGGTCCGTGTTCGATCACCGGCCAGGTTCGATTCCCGCCTGTGTGTGCATGGCGTTTGCATGTTCGCCCAGTATTTGGTGGGTTTCCTCCCACAGTCCAAAGACATACAGATTAAGCTAACTAGTGTCCGCAAATCGCCCATAGTGTGTGCCCTGTGATGTTTTGCCTCCCTATCCAGGGTGCACCCCCGCCTCGAACCCTAGGTCTCCTGGGATAGACTCCGACTCTTTACACAGGATAAAGCGATATAGACGATGAGTGCACGTGTCGTCATCTTCCAGACCTCACTCCAAGACATTTTCACATCTTTGAGCCATTAAAGGAGTTCCTGGGAGGCCAGCGTTTCAGATGTGAAGCAGGCCATACGACCACGGCTCCGGCGTACTGAGAAAACTTCCTACCATGACGGTATCCAAGCACTAGGGTTTTTAGTCCAGTTTTTCCTGTAGAGTTGGACAGTAAGCTTTCTTCTGCGCGAATAGATCCGATCCAAACATCAAGTTATACAGTGTCGTCTTACACAAAAAAAACAAAAAAACAACACACATGACTCTGAAGCTACCTGTTGCTCACGATGATGATGATGATGATGATGATGGATGTGGGAGGGGAATCTCGGCTCCAGATATCGAGCGTCTTTTGTGTTTCCGTGCTCATGAATGACTGATGGTTTTGTGGAGAAAAGCATCCCCTTTGTGCCTTCTATAGCCAACATCTGTGCAATTTACACAACTAAAGAACCAGGTGTATGCACACCGTCTCTCTCTGCTTCCCGCAACACTAATAAAAACTGATTTATTACAATAAATAAAAGAAATACGGTTCTGACAAAACAAAGGAGGAAAGGAGGTCCTGAACGCTTTCCAGTTGGCCGCGTCCCTCGAGTGCACTTCATCAAGAAAACGAACCAAGGTAACGATTATTGTGCCTTTTTTTATTTAGATTTTTTTTTGTTGAAAGTATGAAACGGTATGAAACGGCAAGAAGAGGTGAAGAGTCTTACATGCGGATCATGTGAGTATAATAAAAAGCATGGGGGGGGAAAAGAAAAAGGCAGAGAGCCATTTCCAGTTGCGTTTGTGAGAACCGCGGGGGGCCGCTGGGATAAGAGCAAAAGACGTGTCAGAGGTGATCCGCTGTCGGAGAAAAGAAACCCTCATTCACGGCTCCGGGTTCTTCAGCGCAGAGACAATGCAGGCCACTCACGCTGCCTTCTCATATGTAAATGATGCGCTACTCAGGGTGCGATGCGCACAAGCTGCAACAGAAAAGAACAGCTATCTTAAACTTTATTTATGTTGTTCAAAGAATTGTGGGAAAATACGTCCCCCTCTTTAAAGCTCTTCAGGCGGAGTACGGCTCTTCAGATGCGAAGCTGCATGCGTCAGCCTTATAAAGACGCATTGAGAAAAATACAATACGACAAAGACATTAAGGGGACCGACACAGCGGCGCTTCATTCACTCCAGTTACAAGGGTACGGGTTACTCCGCGTCCACACTAGCAAGGGGTTTTCTGTATGTGTGTGTGTGTGTGTGTGTATGTGTGTGTCTCCATAGAGTCGTGATTTCAGAGACATTCTGACTGAGATTTGCAAGTTAATTATGATTATTATTTTTTTAAATAAGTTTTTAATTTATTATTTAGTCAAATCCAGTATTTGACACACCAAACTTGGAAGGTGGGAAAAATAGCAAAAAATATATAATATATAATAACATGATAGAACTGTGAAGAAAATTTTTTTTTATGTTATAGACAAATAAATATCATTATTGATGTAAAAAAAACTATTAATAGTTTTTTTTTATTATTATAATTTTTTTATTATTATTTTTTTTTATTATTATTATTATTTTATTTTATTAATATTAATAGTTTTATTGGGGGGTTGTTTTTTTGTTGTTTACATTTGTATTTATTTAAAATATATATACTTTTTTATTTTATTTTTTTATAATAAAACAGACATTTTAGACTTTTAAAGATGGAAGTACCACATTTTAACATCATTTCAACATCCAGTTGGTTTGTAATTATTTTATTTATTTATTTATTATTATTATTTTTTTATTTTTTATTTTAGACTTCACCTCTAGAGTCAAGGGTTCGATTCCCACGTTGACTCAATGTGCATGTTCTTGCATGTTCTCCCCATGCTTGGTGGGTTCCCTCCAGGTTCTCCAGTTTCCTCCTACAGTCCAAAGACATGCAGGTTGACTGGCGCCCAAAATGTCCAGGGTGTACCTTCTTACCGTGTGTCCTTAGTCTCCTGGGATAAGCTCGAGGTCCCCACAACCATAGAATCTATTGAATGAATTTCCATTTTATTTTTCCACAAATGTTTTTCCTAATTTGGTTTTTCCTAATCCAATTTCCGCCTGTCTAGTTAGGACACTTCCCCATCCGCTACGTCTACCAACCAGCAAGGCCTTCCTGGGCACTATCCGCCCTCTTCCACTTGCTGAGATCAAGACACGCATGGTTAGCTAGTACCGCTATGGTCGATATGAGAGTGCACATACTGTAATCCCCACTGTAATCCCCACTGTAAATCCAGACAATCTGCTCTCTAGGGTCACAGCTACAAGTGGCTGTAGCATCTTCTGAGATGATAGGGCTAACGCACTTCCAATGCGCCACTTCCAAGCCCCCATGTATTGACAATATCTACAAAGTCCCAGAGGAAACTGCCCAGTGATAATGGAAGCGGTGTTATTATATATGACATAGAAAGATAAAGAGGTAGACGTAGGTTGTTGTCTGATACGAAATAGATCATCTGCACTGTTGAGGCCATGATAAAGGAGGTCAAAGCCATAGTGCATCAACGACAATGTGCTAAATGATCATCATGAGATTGAGACTGACCAACAGTGCAAGAGATTTTTGGGATCACATTAAAAAAGTAAGAGTTTTAAAGGACTATTTGTATGGATGTCCAAAAAACGTCTGTCCATGATGAAGAAAAACCACCCTTTCAAACAAAATGAAGAAAATGCTTTAGGAGGTACAGTAGGTGTGCCATTATCATAGTCAACGTTTAAAGTCAAGAGACGACTTCACTACAAGGTGCAAACAGCTGGCAACGTTCAAGAACAAAAAAGCCAGATTAGACTTCTTTGGCCTCGTGAAAACCAAAATTAACTTGTACCAGAATGATGGAAAGAGAAAAATATTGAGAAAGAAAGGAACAGCCCATGAGCCAAAGCATACCACATCATCTGTTAAACATGATGGAGGCAGTGTTATGGCATAAGCGTGTGTGTTGCCAGTGGAAGCGGGTCACTGGTGTTTATGGATGACCTGACTGCTGATAAAAAGTAACGTACAGCGCTATTGCAGACGGATAATGACTCAAAACATACCGTTAAAGCTACCCAAGGCAAAGCAATGGGATATTCATCACTGGCCGAGTCACTCACCTGATCTCAATCCATAGGCATAGAGCGAGCATGCCTTTCACTTACAAGACCGAAGGCAGCTGCAGTAAAGGCCTGGAAAAGCATCTCAAGGAAGGAAAACTTAGTATTTAGAAATGTGCACGGATTCCAGACATTCATTGATTATGAATGTCAGTGTGATTCCATATGATTCCAGAATCATTGACAGCAAAGGATTTTCATTCAACTTTTAGAGGAAATCCTTTGTTCATAATTTTGTTAGTATGTTCCATTATTTATGACCCGGTTCCAAATGAGGGTAGGCTAATGAAAATGGCTAATCCCACACGATTGATGGAATGAAATCCTAAAATATATGACTTTTTTTTTCACCAGGCAGGGTATAAAATAGAGAGAGAGAGAGAGAAAGAGAGAGAGAGCAGCTCATTTCTCTCTTTTATCTAAGTAACTTTCTGTTTAATTTACGACCGCAGCATCTTTTGGAAAATTGCCTTCCCGCAGGATACCATTTACGTTAATCAAATTGCGCCTTTTTTCCAAAAAAAAATAAAATAAATAAACTATTAAATCAAAGAAAAAGAATAAGAAACTGGTTCAATCTCATCTCGAAGTCGCACACAAAGGAAACCAGTGACCTCCATTGTTTTAAAACGCTGCATCGTGCTTCCACGTCAGATGCACAGCAATTCTGCGCAACGCCTCCACGAAAGAAACACAAACAATACTTAACTTTAAAATACATATTATTTCGACATGTCAATGCAAAATAAAAAAGAAAGAAGAAAAAAAAAAGAGGGGTGTATGTGGGAACATCGGTATAGTAGCGTATCATTACAGAGCATCAGTCAAGATCCCCTGTGGCATTCTTTCTGGGAAGGACTTCACCAAAAGGCAGCACAAGGCATCATTTAAAAACTATATATCTATTTATAATATCAGCTGGGGTTTTTTTTTTTTTTTTTGCAGCGAATGATCCGTTCGGTGAAAAAGCTGCCACGGCTCCTTAAGGGCGAAAGAGCTAAATACGGGATGCGCCGAATCCTTTCTTTTTTTATCTTTATAAACCAGGGCCTCCTACCACGGATAAAAGACTTTGTTCCAATTAGATTTGTTATTGAAAAAAGCAACGTGCATTTCCGAGAATCTTCAAGCCCGTACTGGAAGTGTGTGCATGTGTGTGTGTGTGCGTCTTTGTGGACTGAATAGATTGTAATATAATGCAGAAGCAAAGCAAACTGATCGCAATGTCAATATGATGAAGCCTCACATCTGGCCAGATGTAATCCCCCGGAGCATTGAGGGAGGAAGTGCCTGTTACAGCTCGTAAAGAGCCCGATGAATGGAGCATCTTATGTAGGATATCCAAACAGGCGAGTGCAGCTGTTACGTCTGTCTCTTTTCACACTTTGTTGCCGTCTTTATCGTGACGACATGGTTACTAAAGACTTCTCAAAGGAAACTATTCGCTACAAGTCGGGACAGGTCATCCTTAGATATATGGAACGTACACATACAGTATTTAGTTAAACCTGTAACACGGCTGGATTTCCACCTCGAGAGCTTTGTTTTTAAGAAACGAGATGAAAGCATGATGTCTGGGTGCATGCTGCTACGCTGACTCAGCCTCAACTGCTGCCAACAAGTGCATTTTGGGTAATTTACTCGAAACCAGACTGGCTTTCAGGCTTCGCGATTAGGCATTCAGAGTTTTGAAGAAAATCAGCCTTGCTGACGTAGATCCCGATCCGGAGGCTTATCGACGTCTACAATGTACCTACTTTAAAAACACCTGGGCTTTGATGTGTACAGATATTCATTCCACTGATCTGAAACAAAGCTACTATTAACGCAAAATGCTGGATCTTGGGAACGTTCATATGTAAATAGCTGACCTGGAAAGTTTCGGCATGAATGATGACCGCAGGGTTCTCCAGGTTTTTATTTTGGAGGTTTATTTACTGGAGACTTAGGGTACGAGGCGGGGTACACCCTGGACAGGGTGCCAAGTCATCGCACACACACAGTACACTCACACACACGCAATTTGTGAACGCCAATTACCCTAATCTGCATGTCTTTGGACTGTGGGAGGAAACCGGAGTACCTGAAGGAAACCCACCAAGCACGGGGAGAACATGCAAACGCCATGACATATAAACCTATCTACGTATCGTGTACGGTGAGCCGAGCTGTCGACTCCTCCTGCTGAAACTGGAGACTCCTTCCGTAAATATTAACTAAACATCTCGTTATAGAAAGCTTTGACAGGTTTACTTTGTGTCTTTTCATTATACAGTTTAAACCCATGATCCGATTTGCGCCGCAGAATCTTCAACACCTTTAAATGTGGCCAAAAGGAAAGAATAAAGCTACGCCACCGAAGCCAGAGCAAACAGAGGAAGAGAAAGAAGGTTTGTCTTTTTTTTTTTTTTTTTTTTTTCAGTGGACGTTTACAAGATCCACTGAAAGCTGGAAAACAACTGGCGCTCGGTTTCTGTCAGTGTGGGTGTGATGGTTTGGTCTAACACTAGGTCACTATAATATTTTCGCCAGTTCAGGAGAAAATGACCCGGTGCTGTTTAGAGTTTTCCACAAACATTTCAACACATTGCTGAAGGTAAGACGTAACTCATGTTTGTAAAAAGCCTAGCCTGTTAAAATGAGAAATTTTACAGGATGTTTGTGTCATGACTCAGTAGAGATGAGCAATACAATGATATAATGTTGATATTGAGATAAATAAAGCCAATTACAAATGCTGTTTGGAAGCTGATGAGTTTTTACAATGCACTCAATATTTTAAACCTTTTCAGCATTAACTAGTTTTTAGAAACTATTAAACCAAAAAAAAAATAAAAAAATCACTCGGTTCTTCACTGTATTTTAATATCAATAATAATAATAAACATCATAGGATTATATTAAAAGCACTGAGATATAGCATTCTCATGTAATATCTCACATAATATATATTAGAGATGGGGATCACCCAGGATACCCCGATACGATATTATCACGATACCTAGGCGCCGATTCGATCTGTATCGCGATTCTGTTAGTATCAAGATTTTATAAATATCCTGATTCAATAGTGTTATTATTATTTAGATTTTGTTACAATTCTAAACAAACATTAGCAAAGAATTCAAGTCAAGCGACACAGCCAATGTGTGAACAGTTTAGCATGCGCCACCTGTAGGATTACAGAGGAACTGCAACATTTTACCACCTCAAATGAAAACATGCGCTACCAGGTCAAAAGTTTGGACACACCTTCTAATTCCTGTACAAGAGCCAGTTTCAGCGTGGTGCTTGATGGGATTTGCAAATGCACTTGATAATATTGTTCTTGCAAGAACTATTCCAGGACAGCTGATCTTTATGTCTTAAAATAACAACCGGCTGTTGCTGTTATTACTTAATTGCCGAATGTCATATGTGTTGTTTCATAGTTTGAAAAAAACAGTATTGTTTTGTAATGTACAGTAGAAAATAAATCCAAACTTGTGTCCAAACTTTTGACAGGTACTGTGTATTTGTGCAAGTTGAAAAATTTGGATTCAGCATGGCAACACATTGGCACACAAAGGAAGCATGGTACGTACACAAATCTATTTTTTTCCCGCATCCCTAACATATATAAAATATAATCAATTATTCCTCATGAAATTACGCATGTAAGATCTTAACCCATGAGAAATTGCACTGATTCACTGGCTGCTTATGTCATCAAAACATTACATCATAAATCCGCTTTCAGCACAGGATGTCGCGCTATTGTGTTATTATTAATAACACACACACACACACACACATATATACAAAGACAGACGTACTGGGGAAATTTCAAAACAATGCACCTCCATGGAGGAACAAAAGCTCATCTATCACTGTAAACTGAATGTTGCAAACACTATTGCGGGTCAAATCTATTACCTGCTCTAACATGTCATCTTTCAATCACTGATTTAACCATAAAAATGTATTCATCAGATTTGACATCATGAGACTTGAAGACATGAGACCTAAAAACATCTTGTTTACTCGCCTTCTCTGTCCTTGACTCATCTCTTATAAGAGCTGAAGATTACCCGAGGGAGCTGCAGGCTTCTCGAATAAAAGTGCTTGAAATGATGCAGTGAAGATAAAATAAAGTTTACACAGGATTGTTTACTCTAACAGATTTTACTGTAACTGGCGAAGCTGTAAGAGCTTTTGTTAGCATGAGTAGAATAGACCAGCACATATCTTGCTGAGTGGTACAAAGTTTAACTACTTCAGCTAACAGAAGCATCTGAAATAAGGTTCACCTTTTTGCATAATATAGGACATTCCTCAGTTAAGGGATACTGGGCTTCTGTCCAACTTGAGGACTAACAAAGGGGTTCTGCATAGGAGGCACTTCCTAAAAAAAATGCCTTTGCCAACCAAGGGTTTCTGCCTAACCCAGGGTTTCTGTCCAATATGGGACTTTTATCTACAGTACAAGGGGTTTTGTGCATTCAGAGGTCTCTACCCTACTTGGGGACCTTGACTATAAAGTGCTATACAACTATAAAGTGCTCTCTGCAATCAGGGGCTTCTGTCCTACTTTGGTCAGTCAGAAGATTATGTCCAACAGTGGACACCACCTATCAAGCTAACCCTAACCCAAGTCCTACATGGAACTTTGCCAAAACAAAGTCTAATATCCATCATGAGACTTTAATTACTAACGGGGCACCAACTAATAATGGCAATAATGAAACTAATGTCGAGCATGGGATTTCAGCAACCTAAGGACTTGCGTCCAGCACGGGACATCAGCAAACTAAGGAGTTGTGTCCAGCATGGGACTTCAGCAAACTAAGAACTTGTGTCCAACATGGGACTTCAGCAAAATAGGAGCCCATGCCCAAAATGGGATTTCACCAAACTGTAAAAAAAAAAATCTCTTGTTGTTTTTCCAATTAGAATACGGGTCCTCTATTATTCTCCCATTCATTACTTTATTTATAAGCTACTATCACTTTTTATCTACTGTAACTAACAGCTTTTATCACACTTTACTGCATATTCCATATTTTTTAACATATGTTATATTGTAAATTATATTTGTTCCCCCTTCTACCCCATCATTCTCAAGAGTAAACTATCTATCCAGTGATGTAAATTTCATAGCACTTTTTGTAAGTTGCCCTGGATAAGAGCGTCTGCCAAATGCCTAAATGTAGTAAACAAAGTAAGAATTTCATTGTTATAGTACATAGAATTTAAAACTTAAAAAGAGCTCATGCCTAACATGGGACTTCACCAAAGTAATTGTTCGTGCCCAACATGGGACTTATACCAAAATAAGATCTTGTGTCCAACATGAGACTTCACCAAAGTAATCGTTCGTGCCCAACATGGGAAGTGACCAAACTAAGGGCTTGTGCCCAACATGGGACTTTACCAAAATTAGAGCTCGTGCCCAACATGGGACTTCGCCAAAGTAATCATCATATCCAACATGGGACTTCACCAAAATTAGAGCTTGTGCCCAACATGGGACTTCACCAAAATTAGAGCTTGTGCCCAACATGGGACTTCGCCAAAGTAATCATCATACCCAACATGGGACTTCACCAAAATTAGAGCTCGTGCCCAACATGGGACTTCACCAAAGTAATCATCATGCCCAACATGGAACTTCACCAAAATTAGAGCTTGTGCCCAACATGGGACTTCACCAAAGTAATCATCATGCCCAACATGGAACTTCACCAAAATTAGAGCTCGTGCCCAACATGGGACTTCACCAAAGTAATCATCATGCCCAACATGGAACTTCACGACAATTAGAGCTTGTGCCCAACATGGAACTTCACCAAAGTAATCATCATATCCAACATGGGACTTCACGACAATTAGAGCTTGTGCCCAACATGGGACTTCACGACAATTAGAGCTTGTGCCCAACATGGGACTTCGCCAAAGTAATCATCATGCCCAACATGGAACTTCACCAAAATTAGAGCTCGTGTCCAACATGGGTCTTCACCAAAGTAATGGTGCCACTTGTGCCCACCAAATTCACCAAACTAGGGGCTCATTCCTAATATGGGACTTTAACATAATGCATAAGGTGAAACTTCACCAACCCAGGGACTAAAACCCAACTTTAGACTCCAGGGTCTTGATCTAGACGTGTTAAAATCCGACACCCCCTTTTTTTTCCGCTCTCCAACCTAACCCTGGTGCTGAGGTGTGGAAACATTTACACTCCTTTATTCCACCCCGAGTGTCTGAGCCTCTAAACTCCCACTGAGACGGTAAACAAAAGCGGCAGCGGTTCTGCCGAATCACAGTTTCAGCCTGAAATCCACGGCTGTGTGTCAGCGGAAGAACCTCAGACCTGCTGCTCACTACACGGACTGTCAGATAACCTCCACAAAAACACTCAGGTTCCACATCACCGCGTGTTCAACTGTTGAAAAGACGAGATGTTTATTTACAAACGATGAAGAAGCCGTTTTTTTTTTCCGACTCGAAAGAAGTCTCGAGCATCAACACGTAGATTAAAGACACACTGTAGACATTCAACACATGCAGTGTATTCGGGGGAATAAAGCGAAGTTAGACTTACTCTGCCTTCATTTCCTTCAGGCTACTTTTTTCCCCGAGTCCAGAAGAGAATCCTGCTGCGACTTTGTTTCAAATCCACTGTGTGTGTGTGTGTGTGTTTCATCCAGCTCACTTCAAAAGCCTTTCAGAGCAAAACCCTCATTATCCTGAAAGCCTGTTTCATCTGGAGAGGGAGGGGAAAAAAACATCAATAAAAAAGCACTTTTGCATCATCAGTGGATCATTCAGATCTTCTTTACTTTTAGATCCAGGTGATTGTTTTTTTTTTTTAAGTCAGTAAGTATATTTACTGTGATGTACCAACTCCTGAGAATACGTGGGGAAAGATGAAGCGGGATTTTTGCCATTTGGGGGCAGAAGTGCTGGGGGGAGGAGCCTCTACCTTCTAGCCAATCAGACGCCAGCCAAGTTTAAGCCCCGCCTCTTTGTACATGTCTGCCAGGTCAGTATGTGAAATACTGCCTGTTACTGAATAAGGAACATATGCATGCAGGTAGACAGGGTGCAAAAGTTTGCACTCAAAGTCTTTTCTTCCCCCTCTATGTATTTAGGGGGAGGGGGAGGGGAGGGGAGGGGGGGGGCATATGCATAGTAATATCTAGAGTTTTGTTTTGCATTTTGTTGCAGCCTTATACTGTATATCATTACACAGTATATCATTTATTTCAGTTTGTCTTTATTATTATCCTGGTCAGATCCAGATTGAGTGAAATGAAAATATACCCTGTGTGTGAAGTCCTTCATTCGACAACACAAAGAAACACACACATTTACAATTATGTGTAATTTAGCATAGACAATCCACTTAGTGGTTAGCAGTAGTGATGGGAAGTTTGAATCATTTTAGTGACTGGGTTCTTTGACTTCAGCAAACTAAGGACTTGTGTCCAACATGGGACATCAGCAAACTAAGGACTCGTGTCCAACATGGGACATCAGCAAACTAAGGACTCGTGTCCAACATGGGACATCAGCAAACTAAGGACTCGTGTCCA
>JAQQZT010000014.1:16086778-16097516 GCA_030068275.1 Clarias platycephalus
GTGATTTCTGAGGCTGGTGACTCTAAATGAACTTCTCCTCTGCAGCAGAGCTAAGTTTTGGTCTTGCTTTCCTGGGATGGTCTTCATGAGAGTCAGTTTCATCATGGTGCTTGATGGGTTTCGCAAATGCAAACGCTGTTCTGGGAAGAACTATTCCAGCTGATCTTTGTGTCTTATAATAACAACGGACTGTTGATTTTGTTACTTAATTTCAAATGCCATATGTGTTATTTCATAGTTTTGAAAACTCCACTATGGTTATAGAATGTATAAGATAAATCAATTAAAAAAAACATATTTTTCAGATTCTGAAAGCTTTGGTCGTCTTGATTTCTACTGTACAGGAACTTACAAAATAACTTTGTCTTAAAATGAGTATAGTGTAAAACAAAACCGCCGTAAAGTTCACAAGTACAGAAATTGTGAACGCTGAATGCTAACCACGATGTCGTTACTTTATTTCAAATGAATCTCTTGCAGTGCAAAAACCAGTCCAATGTAATTCTATACTCCGCAATACACTATATTGCCAAAAGTATTCGCTTCCCTGCTTGTATATGCATTTGAACTTGAGTAAAATCCCATTCCTAATCCATAGGGTTTAATCTGCTGATGGTAATATGCTATATTTAATATACTATAACAGCTTCAGCTCTTCTGGGAAGACTTTCCACAAGCTTTAGGAGTGTGTTTATGGGAATTTTTGACCATTCTTCCAGAAGCTAATTTGTGAGGTCAGACATTGATGTTGGACGAGAATGCCTGGTTAACAGTCTCCACTCTAATTCATCCCAAAGGTGTTTTATCGGGTTGAGGTCAGGCTCTTCCACACCAAGGTCGCTCATTCATGTCTTTATAGACCTTGCTTTGTGCACTGGTGCACAAACATGTTGGAAGAGGAAAGGCCCGTCCCCAAACTGTTCCCACAATGTTGGGGGGCATGACATTGTCCAAAATGTCTTTAATGCTGAAGCATTAAGAGTCCCGTTTACTTTAACTACGGGACTGAGCCCAACTCCTGAAAAACAGCTTCGCATCATAATCCCCACCAACCAAACTTTACACTTGGCAAACCCAGACTCATTTATCAGATTGTCAGACAGAGAAGCGTGATTCATCACTCCTGAGAAGATGTCTCCACTGCTCTAGAGTCCAGTGGCGATGTGCTTTACTCCACTGCATCCGTGATGTAAGGCTTGGAAGCAGCTGCTCGGCCATGGAAATCATTAAGCTCTCTATACACTGCTCTTGAGCTTATCTGAAGGCCACATGAAGTTTGGAAGTCTGTTGAAGTTTATTGAAAGTTGGCGACCTCCGTGCACTATACGTCTCCGCATCCGCTGACCCTCCTCTGTGATTTGATGTGGCCTACCACTTCGTGTCTGAGTTGCTGTCGTTCCCAATCGCTTCCACTTTGTTATAATACCATTAACAGTTGACTGTGGAATATTTAGTAGCGAGGAAATTTCACGACTGGACTTATTGAACGGGTGGCATCCTATCACGGTACCACACTGAGCTCCTGAGAGCGACCCATTCTTTCACAAATATTGGTAGAAGCCGTCTGCATGCCTAGGTGCTTAAATTTATAAACCTGTAACCATGGAAGTGATTGGAACACCTGAAATCAATAATTTGAATGGGTGAGTGAATACTTTGTATAGTGTGTAAATGATTGAAGTGACTTTTAAGGACTCAATTGATTAACTACTCATTAAACACTCATGTTTATGCATAATGATTGTGTATTGGATTGTTATTTGGAGTAAAGACATATTGTATACAGTAACAGGAACTTGCAGAATAAACTTCACATGTTTAAGAAACTAAGTAAACAAAAAACATAACTCACTCCAAAGTAAACAATTAGCTTTATGTAACAGTGTTTGAGCGCAAACAGGCAGTAGTGCAATCAGTTAAGGGGAAAAACAGCAACAACAAAACAATTCTTTATAAAACAAGCACTTGATTCTAATTCTAATAATTAATTTATAAAAGGCAGTAGAACAGAATTATACATTAGGCACCCTGTATGTGTATAGTTAAAGAAAAAAACAAACAAGCATACATTATCCATACAGTGATATCAAAGGCACGATTCTTTTGATATATTGAATATTCTAACAGATATGTCAAGTTAAAATATATTGCATAAATCTTTACAGGGCAAGGCAAACAAACTCCTAAGGTACTATGTGGAACTAGGAATTTTGGGATTAAGCTTTATATATATATATATAAATATAATTTCAAGTCCACATTTTCATTAGATTACTTGGTGGTTTTACAAGAAGTTTACCAAGGCTTTGAAGTATTTGAAATAAACAATGCATAAGCAAATCCTTAAACTTTTCTAACTTCCTTCACAAAGTCAAACCATCTGTAATGCAATTAGTTAATTAAAGTATTATCGGAAAAAAAAAAATAATAATAATAATAATAATAAAAAAAAAATAATAATAATAATGGTAATAATAAAGTATTTCTGGTATACTGGTCTTTTCCTGATTTTGGTTCCCTGCGTTTAAAATGCCAGCAGATGGCCCCAAAAACAGACCCTTGGGATTGTTTAAAAAAAAAAAAAAAAAAAAAAGTAAATAAAAAAAAAATCAACACATTAATGAAGACAATTTGATAAATAATGCATATTGTGTTCATTTTTGCAAGATTTTAGTAATCTTTTTTTTTTTTTTTTTTTTTTTTATAGCTTTGAATTGTGTGTGTCTGTGTGTGTGTGTGTGTGTACGCATGAGCTACCCATTTAAAAATCTGCAGTCAGTAGTTAAGGCACAAGACCTGAAAACCGAGGTATGCACCATAAGGCTGAGCAAAACCTATATGCATATGCATAGTATACAGTATATTATACAACAAAAAAAAACAGACAAAAAAGGACAACGTTAACAGTATTTTAAGTGTAATAATGCAATCGGGGAAAAAATCCTGTTTTTTTTTTTTGTTCGCACTCATATGAATTCTCACATACTCGTATTCAAGTTCTTGTGAACTCTACAGCAACACTAATCTCATATAATATCAGCTCAAATAAACCTTTCACTATGCCCCATACTCATACATCACTGATAATGTAGAACCAACATCGTCATGCTACTGGTGTTAGTTACAAACAACTGGTCCAGTTCATACTGGACTGTGCAACCTTGTAACTGATATATATTACATGTACAAAATAAACATAATGCATTCCTGATTTAGCGCTTGCATAAATGCTTGCTTAAAACTCTTTCTGTCTCTCTCATACACAAACACACTTTGGTTTTTTTTATGGCTCAAGTCAGGTTAAATTTGACAGTAGGGTCCACCTAGAGTTTAAACAAAGCTTTATCCCTCGGATACACAGCGGACAAAGATCCGCTCTTAAACCTTATTGGCCTTATCTTCAAACCACACAAAAACACAGGTACGAGTCAAAGGTTCGACCACACCCATTTACACTAACCATTTAACCATTTCCCACTTTTTATAATAATAGACCTATTGAACGACATGAATGCTTTTCGTCCTCTCCTGAGAACCTACATCGGAGCTCCTTTAATATTAGATTCTTCAATTTACCCTTATACAGTAATTGAAATAATGGATCTCATTAATGAACACTGGCAAATGGCAAAGCTATCAAAAGCTGAAAATCCTACTAGCATGAGTAAAAAGAAAAGAAAAAATTAGCCGCACTCTGGTTATATTAAAACTTTTGTTGGTCTTATCAGCGCTTTCCGTTCAAGGCTACTCTTCCAGTCAGTGTGTGCAGGTGTGAACGTGTTACATCAGTTCATTTGTAAATGCAATGCGAGCAGAAATGGAGCAGAAATGGTCTTTGGGTGTCCACCTCGTGCCGGAACAACTTACAGAAGAGCATAAGAAGAAAGGTTTGGATATCTGATATTCTAAGGAAGGTGAAAGTTTCTTAAAGAGAATCATTACTGGTGACGAGACATGGATTCATCACTCAAGAAAAAGAAAAAGTCAACCATCAGCTGGAAAGCTGATGTTTAAAGTTGTCTAGGATCCTCGAGGTCCAGTATTGGAACATTATCAGGGAAAAATGTCCAGCAATCAACAGTGCTCATTACAGTTAAATGATTATTAAAGAGCTGAAACCTAAACTTCGGATTAAACGCAGAGGAATGCTAACCAATAGCCACACTGTCGGCACTCTGCAAAAACTTTGTTTTGAGGTATTGAATCCTGATCTCGCTCAGGTCCCCTGAAAGCAGCCCTACAAGGACGAAGATTCTCTGCTGATGAAGTGAAAACAGCTGCGTATTAGTGCATCCCAAAACATTTTTTTAACGAGTGAATACGAAAGCTCGTCGTCAGATGGGCAAAATGTATTGAAAAGCAAGGAGATTATGTCGAGAAATGATGCATTCGTCTTTTCTTAAAGTTAGTTGAAATAAATTCTACATCCAGAGTGCGGATAATTTTTGACTCACCCTTGTATACAGTAATTCACTGCATGGGCCTTAACAAACATGCACACGTTTCCTTTGTTGCAGCACTTCTTCTACTTTCCTTTTTTGAATCAGTCATTAATATGAAGCAACCGAATGCTGCGAATTCATCTTTGTCTAAATGGAACGAATAAGCAAATTGATTCTGACACTTTAACACATAACACAAGTATGTCTTACACAAAATATTCTCCAATGATATTATATTGTATACAATTTGAAGTCAACTGGTCAATAAAGGTCACATTAATGACATTAAACTGGATTTATATAAATACATTTCTTGTTTTTAAATGCTGTGATGATCTAAAAATAAATCTGTTCATATCAAGGCTGAATATTGAGGCCCCTATATTTTATATTTCACTATAGCACTCCAACAAACAATGTAACTTGGTGTGTAGGTTTGTTTTTCCGCTTTAAAATCCTGAATCTTTCCTCATCAGTTATGATTTATTTAGTAAGGCGTGGCGAAACCTTTGACTGTGACTACACACACACACACACACACACACACACACGTCACTTCAAAGAATCAACCTCTAAACACGTCTCCTTTCTCCTAAACAAAGCTTATGACTTCACCGCTTTCATCATCTTGACTCGCTAGCTTATCACTAACCATAAGACTATGTAGAAGGCTTGTGGGAATGGCGGGCTTGGAGCACCAGGTCCGACCAGAAGCGAAGGGGAAAGAGGACGAAAGACGCAGAGAACCTCGTGTCAGTGGTATCGGCCCCGGCTGCAGCCGGTGGCTTCTAGCCTGCGTATCCCAGCATCCCTTGTGCTCTAGCTCACTCCGGAGATCCTGCACTTGGGCCAGGAGCTCTGTAAGCTTGCTCATGACAGCCACAGAGCCTCCGCCTACGATCTGGCTGTCCGGGATCCAGCGGAGACAACGCTGCATCCACAGACGCAGGGATGGACCAGACAGACACGGCAGCAGCAGGCCGTGGGGGTCGGGCGGGCGACGCTGCCAAGCCTCATAGAACTCGTTAGAGGTGCCCGCCACCGAGCTCTCGGGCGACGCCATCCAGCGGCTGAGGCGCTTTACACGGAGCAGCTTCTTCAGGCTGTCTGCCTCATCTTTGAAGAAACCCTTCTTGGGAGGAGTTTTAAACGCAGAGCTGGGCAAGGACAACTGCCGTTGGTGCTGCTGAGCGAAATGGAGGAAATCTTTTATATACGGTACATAATACAGTATCACAGAATGTTGTTACATTTAACGATACATTTACACCCTGGATGGCGAGCATAATTCGTTCTGGAAGCTTGTTTGTATATCGAAGCACTCATGTGTATCAAAGCAAACTCCCCTCATAAGAAATAAAGGAAACTCAGATGATTCGTTCCACTATATAAAAATATTCATATAAAAATAATGAATACAAAGTGTAAAGTAAAACAACTTAACCTGCACTTTACATTTGAAAAGAATCCCGACAAAGCAGTGTTTCCGTTAGTGTGTGTGCGCGCAGCTTAAGTAAGATGAGAGGAGGAGGGAGGGGGATACTGTGTAGGACTCGCACACGCACTCTCGCACACGCACTCTCGCACACGCACTCTCGCACACGCACTCTCGCACACGCACTCTCGCACTCTCACTGACTGACTGAGCATCGGAGACGATTACCCATAATCCTGCAGAGCGCGTGAGAGAGAAGAACCGTTGGCCCAGTTGTGATCACGTGACGCTTGGCAGACAAAGCGCATGCATACTACTCATACATCAAGACCTTGCTTGTTTATTAAGTTAAAATTAATTTAAAAATTTTGCTCGTCTTGCCAAGTTACTCACAATCCAAGGTTCCACGGTACTAAGATTTAAAAATCTGTGTGAGTCACAACAAAAAGTAATTGAAATTAGGCTTACTTAGTTTGTATTTTTCGTTTTTAGTAAAAAAACTAAACAAAACATCATATTCATCAAAAACCACCTCACACGATTTGAATTCATGCAAATATTTAATCAAATCCTATTTTGTCATTATAATAATTGTTATAACGTGTGATTGACTGGTTGTTGTATCCATGGAAACAAAAAGCACGGTGCTCTGTTCACCTTTCCACGAGGAGCTTTGCGTAGGGGTTTCTCTTGCTTGAGCTTCTCGCTGTACAGAGGGTTAAAGAAGAACTGCTGAGCCTTGGAGTCAAACTGCACCGACCAATCCCACACAGCAGGGCAGGTCAATGGGCCTCTTTGTGAGGACTGAAACTCAGCCTGCCAACAAAATCAAGCAGCAGGAGGTATGTCTGTTAAAAAAAAAAAAGTAATGGACAAGGACATACATGGACTAACAAAATTACAGAGAGAGACCCTGTTTGCTATCTTGGCCTGATGAGTGAACAGTTACCTTACTACGAGTGTGTGAGCGTTTCCCTCGGGTTAGAATAAGTCTAATGTGTTCGAGTCAAACCGGGACTTGTGATGAAATTCCTCATGAATGAAGGCGCAAAACCGACTCACATTTACCGAAGACTTCAAGCACAATTTGGTGATGAGACTCTTAGCCGGAGTAAAATTTTGGAACGGTTTTAAATAAGACCATATTTCCGCGAAAGGTGTCTCAGAGCCCACCGAAGTTGTTTCTGTGAACATTCAGTTGAAAATCTACAGTCGCCAACTAGCAGAAACGACGCAGCTGTCTGTGGGAACTTTACACGCAATCATTCACCAACACCATTTGTACGTTCCAGGAACTCGGGTGGGAGTTATCGCCACATCCCTCGTACAGTCCTGACCTCCATCTCCAATCCATTTCCACGTTTGAGCCGGTAAAGGAGTTCCTGGGAGGCCAGCGGTTCAGACATGAAGCTGGCAGTCCGATCATTACTTTGGCATACTGAGAAAACTGATATGCTACCTCAGAGAGCAGGTTTATAAAAAAGGATAAAGATAATGTTGAAAAATACCTAACCATACAAAACTTAAAGCCAAATTGGTAAATATAAATGTTAGACAAAAGCAAAAAAAATTTAACTCAACACTGTTTCACATCATAGATATCAGTGCTGCTACCTTCATCGTGCTTTCCCTCTGATAGGCGGAATTAAAGAGGAAGGTGCTGAAGACTGGCACATGAACACTGTCAGACAGGACAGTCAGGTATGTCTCGGAGAACTGGAAGGCTGTGCTGTGCTGTTGAACCAGCTGCCACACACACTCCAGGAAGAGCAGGAAGACCGGGGACTGACACTGCAGGAAACACAAGCACAAAAGACACTCGATACTCAAAGGAAATTTGAGAACTTTGGGGAGGGGAGGAACAAACATTATTCATTCATGCATTAATTCACTTTATACTGGTCCAGATCACAGGATATTTTGGGAACATGGGGTATGAGGGCAGGTATACACCCTCACACACATTTATTCACACCTACTGTGGGGTCAAATTAGCCAGGTCATGTACAGTGGGAAAAAAACGATCACTATTGATATCACTATTATCACTACAGTTGGCAAATACATCTATAGGTTTTGGCATCCAGAAGTGATAAACTGGCTATGTGATAATATTCGATGATGAGACGTCACAGATATTAACGAACAGTGACAAATCAGTGCAATATTGTTGACCAAAAAAAAAAAAGACAAGACAAAATGCGTTTAAAAAAATTAAAACATTAAAACATTCGTCGTCATTTTCGTCAACATTTAATTTGTGTCACAATCCGCGGCACACACGGAGAGTTCGTGTGCGCACGTCCCATAGCGTGTGTGCACGCATTTCAAATGTACTTGTTTGAACAGTTAGTAATATTTATGTATGCATGTGTGACTTTCATATATTTGTATGCCAGTGTTTCATGTGTGTGTGCATGAGTGCAGTTAAGAAGACTTAAACCGTATACCAGTTTTCTTTATATTGTACCGGGGGAAAAAGGTCGATGTGTAGTAAGATCGGAGGGGAAACATGGTGGGAACACAACTGCTGGGAAAAATACCAGAGAAGCATCAAAGTATACCATAATTATTACCCAGTTTTACAGCCTCTTTGTGATAATGTTACCATGTTAACATAATTATGTTGAGCAAACACATTAAGATAATAGCTTAGCAAATGATTGTGACCCATAAGAGCTACAGTGTCCCTACAACAGTCCAAGTGTGGAAATTCATATTTAAAAAAAAAAAAAAAAAAAAAAAAGTTTCAAAGGACTGTCCATACTGCTTAGTTAAAAAAACATGGATATGCAGCAGTTGATGTGACGGTTAAAAATAAATATAATTAGCTGAAAACATCAGATGGAAAAAAAACATTTTAAATGTTAAGATAATTATTTCGTAAAAACAAAAAATGTAAAAATGGTTTTGGCTAGATTAGATTGACTGTAGAGTTAATTAATAATAATCTTACTAACAAAATGTTGCATTTTTATTGACTAAAACACTAAAATACTTAAGGGTTCCTCTGACTTAAACTAGACTAAAATGTCCAGACTTTTAGTCGGGTAAAACTTGACCAAACAAAAATAGCATAAGATTAAAAACTATATTTAGGGACATTTATCCCGAGACTAAGACTCAGAAGACACTAGTACGGAAGACTCCAGATCCAGCAAGTTTTCTAAATACTGACTGTTATTCAGCAATTTCATTTTTAATAAAATGACAAAGTATTCATATTATCCTGATTCCTATTTATTTATTTATTTATTTATTTATTTTAATAATGACAATATCATTAAAACACTGGATTTCACTTTGTCTCAATACTTTTGGTTACCGTTTTACAGAAGTAAAATGATTACATAAATGCACCCTTCCCGTCGCAACCCTCTGATCTGAACAACCCAGAGCCTCAACTTCCCCATAACGCATGTAAAATACACCATCTGACCCAAAAAAAAAAAAAAAAAAGAAAAAGAAATTGCTATTCCACAGCGGCCTGCAACAAGCAAAAACAAACAAACAAACAAAAAAAAACTAAGCAAATTTAATACCTGGTGAAAACATGACAGTGACACATCAACTCAACCACAAATGTCCTAAAGGCGTGTCAGCAGCACCTACGCTGTGTTGTACCACATCTCCAAACTGTTCCATGGTGGCGAATATGAGTCAGCACGCCAGTCAGGGATACTGCTGTACAAACACTACTCCAACATGTGAAGGTTGGGCGTTCTATCCCACATACGCAGAGATACACATACTGTACAGACTAATTAATGCCGACTTTACGGTAAGCTCGGATACTACAGGCCTCTTCCGTTACTCCATTTTCATATGAAATTACTTTAACTGTACTTAGCAAGACTCAAGTACCTCCTTGTCCTTCCCGTGAAGGTGATTACATCGATCGAGGAAAGCGTGGCAGCCGGCCACCCACTCTTTCTGCACCAGGCCCTGAAAGCCAGTCAGCGTCCTGTAATGAGGATCCAGCATGATCTGAACCAGGCTGGAAATCACGCAGCACAGGTCTGTACCTTCCTCCTCTAGGGGGAAAAAAACAACAACAACAACAAAAAAAAAAAGGGGTTGCAGCAACTGCTGTCCAAGATCTTAACACTGAAACTTCTGTCTGGTGCAGCACCTACCCATTATAAGGACGTTGGTGTTTTCCTTTTCGAGGCACTCTACCACTTCGACTGCTTTGTGAAGACACTGCCTGCAAATAAAAACCAACAACACGAGGATTTCTCCAGTCATCGTCTCCTCAGCTTTTAAATGTACAGAAATACAAAAATAACACACACAAAAAAAAAAAAAAAGAAAACTGATACCTTATGATGTCTAGCCAGCCTGAGCTTTCAAGAGAGGAGAACCACTTGACATCCGACACCCAAAACTCAGTCGAATTATCTGTAAAAAGAAAAAGATTAAAACCATGAGCAGCGTTTCCCCACAGTGGCAGCCAGCAGAACAGACGGGCATGACCTTCCAACACAAAAGCGGGTCTACTGCATACAGCAAACAACAAATACATATGACCTTAAACACAATGTTTTTATGTGTTTGATATTTCTACTAATTTCACACTTCAGAGAGCCAACCTACTAACCCTCACCCTATACACACAGTACTGTGCAAAGGTCTTAGGCACCATATTATATACCGTACCAACTTTGTTATATATGTTTAGGGGATTACTTATAAAGCTGCCCAAATCTGTGTCTAAAACTCCAGATTTTAAGCAATGAGTTTTCACTCCAAATATTGACTGTTTATTTTATTCCTCTTTATTACTCTTTATAGAAGTTTCTTTTATGCAGAAATGTTTTCAAAAGCATCTTTTGCTTATGCCATATTTTTGTATGTGCCC
>JAQQZT010000014.1:16114011-16139421 GCA_030068275.1 Clarias platycephalus
CTCTCACACACACTCTTCCTCTCTCTCTCACACACACTCTTCCTCTCTCTCTCACACACACTCTTCCTCTCTCTCTCACACACACTCTTCCTCTCTCTCTCTCTCTCACACTTCCTCTCTCTCTCACACACACTCTTCCTCTCTCTCTCTCTCTCACACTTCCTCTCTCTCTCTCACACTCTTCCTCTCTCTCTATCATACATATACATTCTGTCTTACACACACACACACACACACACACATACATATACATATATATATATATATATATATATATACATACAACCAAAATATTCCTGTTCTCTCCTCCTCCCTCACACACACACATTGAATGAGGTGAGTGTTAGTACAGGAGTCACATGCAGTAATAACTCTGCTCGCCTTTTACAGCTCCAATATAAAAACTACAATAAAAACAGTAAAAAACAATGTGATAAACCTCACAGCTAAACCTGACAGTGTGTTATAATGAATAAATAACTGAAAGATTATAGATGGTGATTTTTGCTCACGATTAAGTAATGAGTAAACACAGTAAACAGTAAAAAGTAAACATCAACACTTCCACACTGAAACCGCTCCCCGTCTCGAGCTCGGGTCAAACCCGCTTAGCGAACTGGGAGAAATTGCCGAAAAACAACCACAGCATGTCGTACCTCGGGTGTAACGTACGACACGAATGACGGCTTGGCGCTCTTCGCTCCTCCGCTCCCCAAACTCAACATCTCGCTCGCGGGACACACCGGGAACGGCGCGAGCTCCGACTCCTGCCTCGAGCTGCGCGAATATCCTGCGCGTGAACGCGAACCTGTTGGACTGTAAACCACGCCCGTCCGTCATCCAACCCCGAGGAATCCCATTGGCTCTCGGCGCTGTCAATCAAATCTTGGCTTTCATCTACTTCCTCAAAGAAGAAAAAGCCACAGAAGAAACGCGCGCGCGCACGAATGCTTTTTATTTAGACCACAACTAAAGCCTCATATTTCCAACCTAGAGCTCAAACAACAGAGTGATAACACAATGTATAGTGTCATACTCTGATTGGCTGAGCGATGTTAAATGCGGGATTCTGATCAGAAGTTGTTGATTAGATTTATATAACAGGTCGGAAAGCAGTTTAAGCTTAATAGAATAGTGACAGGCTATACAGTATTCCATTGTTGATGTTTAAAAATATATGCTATACTAATATATATATATTAATATATGTAATATGTTATACTAAACTTATTGCTGCACATTATAGATTATATAATATTGGTCATATTAATTATATTAATATACTGTAATATATGTCGTACTATTTTTATTTTCCTGAAATATATATATATTGCAGTCTTTAAATTTTCATTTATTACGGGGAAAAAGCTGTCCAAACCTCTAAGTGATTTCTTGATTTAACTGGTATGCCAGTAATCAGGTCTGAAAATAGCAAGTGAAATTGAACTCCGCTTGCAAAAAACTGTGGTTAATCAGAGTTCATTCGTGATTTAGCAGGGGGTTGCTGTTTTATAACAACTTTATTATTTTAGAACACTTCCCATGTTATATTACTCACTGAAACAACATGCTGCTTATCCAGTATAGGGGCTGAAGCCTACCCCAGCGAACGAAGTTGCCACAAGTATAACTGGGACATCAACCCACTGCATGGCACAATGACACATTCTGCACAATTCGGAAATGGCAATAAATCTACAGTGCTTGTCTTCAGACTGTAGGAGAAAATGCATGGGGAGAACATGAAAACTCCACACATAAAGACCATAAACAACTGTGGTAACCGTGAAAACCAAAAATAAAATAGCTATCCTTAGAACGTAAAGAAACGGTCAAGTTAGTCCACTTTATATTGCAACTGATTTGTTCTTTTATGACAACTTTGGAATAAATCCATGCTTGCTGGGTCACCCTGATCAGGGACACCCACTGGACTATTCACAAATTGTGCACGATATACACAAACCCTCAGCAACAACTCACAGGGAGCTTGGACATGCTAAGCAGATCTGATACTGATCAGCCCTTAACTTTAGGTATGAAAGGTTTAAAAACCCAATTTTCAATCTCCAACAGTTGTTTAGTCTCAAATCAGAGGAACAAAATACTTAAGACTTGAAAAGCTTAAAACTGTTATTGTTAAACAATTAAATTTATACAGTGGCCATAAATTTACAGCAGCTTGCTTTTTTCATTGTAGAAATCATGGCCACTTCCTGTCCACTAAATTCAAAACAGGAAAGACAGTTTCTCCACATATCCTTCCTACTCCTGCAGGACACGCTTAGTTTTTACTCCCTGATGGGTATCAGTACAAGGCAGGGTGTTGAAACTTGAGCGGTAGCCAAAAGTAACGAAACAAAAATTCAATGTTTTAATGACTTCTAAAAGTTTTAAAACAATGATAAATAGGACAAGAATACTTAGGTTGATGCAATGAAAATCACTAGACAGTCAATATTTAATATGAAGTCTTTATTCTTCAAAACCTGCTGAATCCAGATGGGCATAGGGTCAAAAAGTCTGTGCCTGCCTCCTCTTCCTCAGTCCATGCCTGCTTGCTTCCTGAAGATCATGTATAGAAATTTTTGCAACAGAAGTTTACAACTCACTTGAGGTCATTAGTTTTATTAGACAATTTTATGCAGAGGTGAAACAAGTCAGCTTCAGAAAGTAAAAAAAGTTCTGCCACATATTTGTTCCATCTGTTAACTAAACCAGCTCTTCAGACAGAAAATAATTAGTGAAATCATCCTTTTTTGTGCAGAGAGAGAACTATAAACTACGGCAAGTGTTGTCCTAATACTTTTGGCCACCATGTAGATCTCACTTTGCGCACATGTTGGTTGAAACACATTACACAAATATTAAAACTAAGAGCATTAAATGGATTTAAAAAAAAAAAAAAAAAAACTAAAAACATGGATTCTGTGAAGGGTTTTTATTGTCTATTGTTATGCAGTAGTACCGTGACAGCGAATGAACGTGATGACTATTGAAAAGAAATCTACATCTGCAATTACAAACACAATCAAGTCTTTCTGCATCTTTTCACCCTCAAATAGACCTTTTTTTTTTTAAACAAACGTATAGTTAAATGAAAGTGAAAAACAAGCAGCTGCTTATCTGAACACTTAAAAATAAAAGAAAATTCGAAACGTGGAACTCCGCCATGCTTCCATAAAATTATACAATTTCTCAAAGCTCTATTTGCGAGATTAGATATACGCTCATATATTAAAGATCAAACAGTCTACACAGAGCTAGATATGATTATATGCATATGTACACGTATATTTAGGGATTACCACACTATGAACACAAACGTTAGGCAGACTTGGGCCTATTACAAATAAGTGATCTCTGCTCTGAGAAAGGGGGGGGGATTTATGGAATTAACATCTCCCTCTGGGTGTGGGGTTTCCCCTTGTAGATCTAGAACCACTGATGAAAAGGACATGCTTGTGTTGTGGGGCATTTCTGAAAATCAAGAAATTAATTGGGGACCACTGAACGATGATAATGTTCTTATTTGCACTGTGCCCAAGTCTTGCTGTTAAAAGATCAGCATTTTACAGCATTGCAACAGACGCTTGCCAACATCAGAACACACTTTAAGCAAGCTGCGCTTCACCCCACGTTATGCATAACAAAATTATGAGATAGCTTTCCTACTTGACGTTACTGTCGGTGTAGTCAAAAATGTACATCACAAATTGTTAAAAAAAGAAAAAAAGAACAAACAAAAGGGAGGAAACTGGCAGGTTGTGGAACACAATGTTCTATACTTGAATGCCCAGTCACCATTCATTACAACACAATGAATGGGTTAATTTAGCTTAGGCTCTGTGGTTGTGAGGAGGTCTCTGTTCAAAACACACAAAAATAAAATATATTTAAAAGCAAGGAAAAAAAGCGCACATTACACCGCTAAGCTTAAGCCACTGTCAAAGTCTTGCACTGCGATTTTAAAACACAACAATAACAAAATCTGTCTTATTGTATTGTATATCCGTTTGTTTTAAACCTCAACCATCAAAACATGGCTTGATCTTGATTTCAGATTTAGTATAAATTATAATTCCCTCTTGATTCCTGAAGGCAATTTAAACACCTTACCCCAAGCCTTCTGCATGCAGCAGAACCTGTTTTCTTAGTAATGCAATGTTTTTTTTAAATTATTATTTCCCATAAGTCCATTTTATCTTGAAATATGTTCAACACTCCTTAGACTAGAAGAGTGTTTCAGAGTGTACAAATATCTTGATATTTTAGTCAACGCAAATAAAATCTTTTAACGTACATCATTTCAGTAACAAAATAATTAAGAGCACAAATTATGAACCATCCAGTTACAGGATTGTTTTTTTTTTTGTTTGTTTGATTTTTAAAAAAATCAACAAAACTGTTAAGTTAAATGTTTTAGTAAATAATGCTGCGCTGTTTAAATTGAGCTCAACATCAATGGAGCCGCTATCGCAGGTCATGTAGGGGCAACTAGAAGCAAACGGAAAGCTGTTAAAGATGATCAAGGGGCTTCTTATAAGCCATAAAATCTTTTGAGCAGCAGCAATGAGCATGCACAGAGACCTAGTAAATCAGCTTTAGCATCACTGGAATACACACATTTTAAACAGGGTATAAGTGGAGCCTGCGATGCTTGCTTAGAAGCCATCAAAGTCCTTCTTGTCCTTCTTCCCTTCGCCCTCGAAGCCGTCCGTGCCGTCGCTGTTGTCGCGCCTCCTCTTGCGATTGTTCCTCACGTTGAAACGGGGGTTTAACTGAGGTAAGGGGTCCATGCCTAGAACCTTATGGATCTGACGGAACGCCAAGAGTCGCAGGGCAAACTATCGTAAAAGAGCAAAATGTGAATTATGATTCTCAACCTGACGAGATGACATAAGGATTAGAGAGTTCTTTATGTAAAAGGGGGTTGGCGGTTTTGTAATTAGTTATCGATTACAGATTAGACATGGCTTACCTGTGCACTGGATGTTATGTCCTCTCTCTGCTGCTCCTCCATGGTACCCAAGGTGTCGGTCGGATTTTTCTCACACGGGTCCATCAACCCTGGGCCGCCTGCATCAAAAGCATTAGGCTAATTAAAGTGGGATGCAAGTCCTCTTTAAGGATACCAAGAGACAATCAGGACATTTACATCCGTCAGTCTGACTAATAAATACAAACATTAGGCAGACTGACATTATACCAAGTCAAAGTCTCCTTAAAAGACTAGCACACCTAGATAATGTGGCTGGGCGTCAACCTTCTTTTGCATTTATTACTTCATTCAGACACAAATCAATCTTGTGAACGTGTAACAGAAGAGGACAACACGTTGGTGGTGTCCGCTTTCTCAAAAAAAAAAAAATAAAACAAAGGGGATCATGAGCATATCACTTATTAAAAAAAAAAAAAAAAAAAAAAAAAAAGATGATCCCCTTTGTTTTTTATAAAAAGGTATAGCACTGCACATTTTATACGTTGTCCATGATTTCCAACATGACATACTACCAGTTTACCACTACTTGCCTGTGTCAGTAGATCATCCAGGAAAACAATACTAACTAGCTGAAAGGGGGCACATCGTCACCAATCATGCTTAATAGGACCAGAGCAGTGGTCCAACTAAATGGCCTAGTCGAGCTTTAATAACTTGACTTAAAGTGCACATGTAATCCTGACTGACATTCTGCCAATAATGAAGTTAAACATCCAAATCATGATAAAGATCACTTAGGGGAAAACCACAAATTGCAAGGCAATATAAAGTACCCAAAATATCCAAAACCAGCAGTAAAATGTGCATTATCTTCTTAGACACTCCATTTTGTATTTTAAGACATGCTTTTAAAAAACAGACATCCTCTCTATGAGCCATGCGTAGTGTAGTGTGTCGCTTCTAAGTTCAACAAATGTAAACTTCTGTTTACAAGTTTGCACCCCTTGAACTTGTTTGTACTGTGAAAAGCTCCAAACTCTGTTGTGGAGAGGGGAAAAAGTGGGAACTCATGGGTATCAGAGCACTGTGGAAAGTTTGGGGAATTTTAAATAGAACCATAAAGTAAGAAATCACTTATTTGGCATGTCTCAACATCACAAGCCAGGCAAAAATAAAAATGTCATCTGACTGCAAATAAAGTTAACAGATCTGTTCTATTAAATTTATTTTATTATTCACACAGACTTCATTGGCTACCCGCTCGCTCCCACATTCAATACAAGATTCTACTCATCACCTTCAAAGCACTGCATGGTCTTGCCCCCCATATATTTCTGATCTTATTCATGTTAATTTCTCGATTTAGATCATCATCATTCGGAGGACAAGCATTTAGTATTTCTGCCCCTACACTCTGGAAGTCTATTTCCAAACACATCCGTGATCGTTCTTCACCACAGGATTTCAAAACCCACCTTAAAACATCTCATCCTGTTTTCCGGATCTTTGAAAGGCCAACTGGAAATTTGGTATGGATTTCATGTTGATCATGCATAGAGATTTATTATTATTTTTTTTTGTTATTGTAAAGCGACCTTGAGTTTCTAGAAAGGCGCTATATAAAATAAACAATAATAATATTACTCTTAAACAGAAAGGGGAAAAAAAAGTTGCCATATGCGGCTTTCAAAAGGTACTGTACTGAGATCACTAGCTATTTATCAGAGTTTAACTTTTTTCTTCTTCTTCTTGTTGAACCATCAAGCTTCCACACAGAACCATCACAGTCTGAGCTTACACCAATACTCAGAAAATGGTGTAGATCACTACCACTAATCATTTAATATTCTGATCCGAGTAGCAAGAAAAGCACATCACAACCATGCCAGATTATACTGACAAAAGACAAATTAGTCTCAATTTGGAGACTTGGGTTACTTACATTAAATGTTGGATCTCAAGGAGAACACTAAAATTACTTGTTATAGAACAAGCAATTAAGATTAGCAAGAAGCTGACTGCTGCCAAAAACTCCATTACTTACAGGGCTTCTAGAATTACAACAAGGTCTTGCTAAATTCATACACAAGTACCTTCTCAGAGGTGAGAGTCTTACTCATAAATAACTCAACAAATGTGTTTTCCCCCCTCTTAAGGTTTATCCTCTTTACATTGAGAATAAGTGAGTTTATATATAATTTTTTTTTTTTTTTTTTTTAAAGGCGGGGGTGAATGGATGTTTATTTGGAAACAACCTTTTAAAGCACACATTTAACTGGTACCAGCAGGATTCAATAAAATACACACCCCCCTTAAATAATTTTTTGCAACAAATGTCAAACCGAACCGGCAATGATATCCAAAACACCAGAACATGCACGGAGGATTAATTTGGGATAAATAACAAATACCCTTTGTATAAAAGGTTTACAGTAAATAGACATGCATTATGCTTGTTTTAAAGTCTTACCAGGGAGCAGAATGCCAGAGGCAATACATTCACAGACTCGTCTCAACGCATCACCAGGGCTCATGGGTCCAGACGCGCTGCTGATTGCCTTCTCCACAAGCAGTTCCATGGCCTTAGATAGGAACAAAAATTAATTATACAACACTTGGTTTTCCAGAACCTTCCAGGACTCTAATATATTTCGGATATCCTAAAGCCCAGTATGGGTATCCTTTTCCTACTCACCCAGCTTGGAAAAGCAGACCAGGTGGGTACTCTCTGACAAAGGTCACGCAGGATACGAATAACAATCACGCAGGACTGGAGTCCATTAGCCCTAGCCTTAAGTGCAATAAAGTCAGGTTAAGTGAGTTAACGGTGCATTTACAACAGAGGGCAGATGTGACGTGGTGCGTCTCAGTAAGAGGTGCAACACTACTGTTTACAATGGAAGCTTTTACTTCGTGTACACAAGTCTTTAGCCAATGCTTTTGAATAAGCTGCCATTCCCAGCAGTATTTTACCTCATCGTTAGTACGAGAGTTCAAAGTTTGCAAGATGCACTTGGGATGCTTCCTTGGTCATCTTGTAAACTCTGACCTCAGAGTTCCAAATACTTCACAATCAAAACTCTCATTTACAAAAAAAAAAAAAAATAGATCAGTTTGAAAGAGTAGCAGAGGAACTGAAACAGTCAAGGAAATCTGCTTTACTTTGCCTGTGTGTGCTTGCATGATCGCAACATCACAGTAAACTAATCAGATATTCCTTTCCTCTCAATCCCCAAAAGAAAAACCAAAATAAATAAATCACAAAGAACAAACAGTCAACATGAAAGCTCTTATCGGTGATACTTTTATGCAAAGGTATTCTGCAGCCTTATGGAATATTTTTTTTTTGGTTATCTAATTATCCAAGTATCGCTTAATTAATATACATTTTAAATTCACTGTATGCAAGGATGCTTAAAAACAACAACAACAAAAAAAAACTTCAAATAACAGTTATTGTTCCAGTTATGTAAATCTAGTTACTGATAGCATCCTTGTATTACTTTTAATTTGTCAGGGTTAAAAAGGTCAATAACCAAAAATCAAAAGACTAAAAGCAAATGAGTACATAAAAAGAATACATCTCATAAGGCTACAAGAAGAAAGAAAAATGATGTTCCGAACCTGGAACCACTTAGCGTGGCGTAGGGCAGCCAGAGCGTCAAGGCATTTTTGCCTGTCCAAGACGTCCGCTGGGTCTTTCACCATACCCGAGGTTACATCTAAAAATGGATCGAATTGTCAAACGGTGGTGAGGAACGGGTGTTTGACCAGGTCACAGAGAGACTGCCAAGAACACATTGCCACACATACCAAATTGATCCCCTAACTAGAATTCCACTTATAATTGTGATAACTTGTCAAATGAGGTTTGATCATCATGTGATAAATGTGAACCAACATCTTTGGAACAGATCAGCTTTACTAGCAGTTAAGACAAAACACTGGACCAGGAAATTGTGCTGACAAACAGAGAATGGACGGCTGATGATGCCAGGGGAGAGAAAAGCCTTGCATCCAAAATACAGCATTGGCTGGAACCACTTTGAAATGTGTGAAGTGATCTTATTGGTTACCAAATTAACTATAAAACACCAAACATACTGTAGGACCGTGTCCATATTAAACATATGGGTTTGTGGTGTTCTACTACAGGTAAGACTCGAGGGGCATAGTAATAAATTCTCAGACTAGTGCGGCACTAAACGTTTGTTTCGACATAAATATTAGCAATCAAGCAGTTCTGTTACACCAGACAACATTCCTCTTCCATGTGTTAAATTATTTTATCCTTTATATATTGCATATGGTTTACTTGAAATGGATCCCATTCTGTAGCTTGCTCAATCTTAATACATATAGTAATGAATAACCAAAATAAATATTAGGATTAATGCAATTACAAATATATACAACTTAAATTAACTTTAGAAGCCTGACACTCAAAAAAAAAAATTAGGGGGGGAAAACATTTTTTACTCTAAAGTACAAGGTGATGCGGGACCACACTATGGCTTTGTATTTAACATTTATGAGCATGGTACAGAAAAGGGAAATCTAGGAGAATGCAGAACGCTTTTACGTGATGTGTGCTTGGTGTGACCTACTACAGTGGCAATAGTAGGTGTGGCAAAGTGTTTGAGAGGGTTTGGGAAGGGACCTTGGTCAAAAATCCTTCCGGAGCTGGTAGACGTAGCCTCAGATGGGAAACAAGTTACTCAGAACGCAAGGAGGCTTTGGCCTGGACTTGTAAAAGCTTTGGATACATGAAGGCAGCAATGCGTGCTGGAAAGAAAACACGAAGCTCCCAGCGAGAGGGGTTAGGACATCACTGCATGCATACCTGCCTTGACTGGGTTTGGAAAACCCCTATAGGTCACTGCAGACCAAAGGCCATAAAAAGCCAGGTCCAACCAAAGATTCCTTCTAACAAAGCCTTCCTCCCAAAAGCTTACTGATACTCCCCTAAGGACCCAAAACAGGAATGGTGACATCTGAGTAAAGAATTGGGGCCTGCATTTAAAAGAATTTCAGCCACATTCCATTGTCAAAAACACAAAACAACAATGACAAAAGAAACAAATAAGAGAGTAGTTAGAGATTTGGAACTTAAAAGACCTTAGGTTTTTCTGTGAACCATAATTAATAAGATGTCCTAAAAACCAATCAATCATTCCTCATGCAGTGGATTGATTCACTCAGGGGAGCACTTTCATTTTGGAATAAGGGTCTTAAGAAAGGTGAATCGTCCGACCACCAATCAAAAGATTTGTTTCCTGTGGGGACATTACACACTTTCCCACGGCTTACAACTAGTTTACCGGTTCCTACAGTAATTCTGTTCATTTGGTGAATCCATAGGCCTTAAAATTAAACATTTAATTAGATACAGTCGAGAATCCCCTGGAACACAGGAAACAAAAATGAATCTTACTCAGGACTAACTAGACTTACACAATGCAAAACACTTATCATGCTTGTTTTGGAGAGAGCTTCGAGAGCACTGAAGAGGTGTTACAGAGAGAGCCCTGAGCAACACTGCTGGCAAGTCAATCAACAAGACAAGTAAAACCTGGTAGTGGTGAACTTGGGTTTGACAAAAAGACAAAAAAAATCCAGTCAAATAATACCTGAACCAAATCAGAAAGAACGCTCAAACATTTCAAATATCATTTTAGGAAAATCAGAAATTCCTTCAGAGCTTCAGTTATTACAAAAATTGCCTTCAAAATATATTTCAAACATACAAGTTTACAAATAACCTCAGTCAGAGACCTCAGAACAGAAAACCATTCTAATATTAAAAAGATGAACTTAACCAAAGATGAATTTAACCAGGGTGGGTTAAAAGCTCTAATTTTAAAGGCTTTTGAAGGCATAGCATTTGAACAGCATTTTTATAAATTCTCTTTTCTATTCATATTAAATGACCCTGACCGAGCTCAAGCACGTACCAGGTTTTACACTTCATTCAGATCTTCACATAATCTTTACGGGACAGCAGAGCAAAAGTTGCTTACTTCCTCAGGGTGATTAAACTTATTAAATAAATAAAATAAGACCATCTCCTTTGTGCCAGCAGATAGGCTCTTTGGGGTGTCAAATCAACGAATCAAATTAATTTGATAGGTGGCCAAGGTAAGGAAGTAACATCTTTCCCAACCTCCATCCCGGGCGTTCTCTTCTCTGATGACGGGCGAGGTCAGCGTTATCGTCACCTGCATCTTGGGCTCAGCACAGGAAGTCAAGATGATAGCAGCTTCTTGTACAGAGCCTTTCACCTCATACTTCTCTGGTGTGACAATCTAAGAAACAGATGGGTTAAGAGGATGAAACTGACGGGGAATAACAGAAAACAGGGAAACTGACCTTCTTACAATAGGAAGCAAAATCATGAAGTGTGTTTAAAAAGTACAAAAACGGAACAGAGCAGTGATTAACAACTTAACATCTTTCACCAAAGCACAACGACGTGAACATAAATCAATGCCATTTTGCCAACATACTGCGAGTTGTTTAGGGAGGTGCTCTACGATGCGCGACAACAGACTCTTGGTGGGTTTCTCAGAGCAAAGAAGAACAAGGTTGACGTTCTTATCTCCACGCAGGAGTAGTCCTTTGGCCAGGACACCAACTCTCATCACTCCCTTCAGCGCTCTGTAACATTTTATTCAAGCAAAAAGGATCACTCGACTGAGCCTACAAGACAAATAAATAAATAAATAGGCTTGCAAATTATAAACAAGTGTCAGCTTACCTGTCTTTGGGAGGCTCTTTCTTCTCTTTATCCTCTTCTTTGCCTTTGTCTTGGTCGGTGATTATGTCGGAGACGAGCTTGAGGGCACGCTCGGTGATGGACACGATCTTCTGAATGGCCTGGAGCTCCTCTTCAGAGGGGTAAATAGCAGCATGCTTCGTCATCACGTAACGATCGTCCGAAGAATCAGGGCGGCGTGGGGGCTGAAACCAAAACAGGTAAGTTACGACAACGCAGAGAAGAAAGGTTCTGAATGGAATTACCTTTCTGGTCCAAATCCACAAAGTTTCTCTCTACAGTTATATACAATATAATTACAATTATACAAAAAGTTCCACGAGTGCTGATGGTGAGGATGACTGCACCAGAACAGTTAAATATATGCATCACCCCATGTCACCACAGATGTTCCAACAACTGTTAATTAACCGGTCTACAGCAAGGATGAAAGGTGATCAGTACAGCCTGCAGTACTGGAGAAGAGGGTGAGCAGCTGCCTACAACCCACATTCAAAACCAGTCAAGGAAATACACTCAAAGGAAAAACACACCTGCTCATGACACGCTTCTTAATAATCCGTTTGTCTCATTAGTGATTGCTTCCAAGTCATTCTGAATTGCCACTAAACTGTCCCGGGTTTTGTTTCAGCTACAAAGCTAGCTAGCTTCTAACACAAGGCTATCGTATCGCCCTTGTGCCACATCACAACCGTGATGATACTCAGCACAACAGCACTCTATAACTACTGAGCAATGACTCAGAAGTAAACACGTTCAGATATTACAGTGTAACCCTTAATTATACATACTAAAATCAACAGCCATCATAATCGTGTAAATCACACATACTAATTAGGAATATCAAACCCCTCACTACCCAAAATGCAAACTGTTGTAAATCTATCTGGGTGACTGTGTAACACACAAAATAAACCATGGACTTTAAAGATCAAGCTACGTACACAACGAATGATGATACGAATGGATTGCAGATGTACACCCTCTCGAAATGCTGAACCAACCGGTCTAGTTATTTCATTCCTTTTTAAAATGTTAATGGAAAGCACTTCGGGTTGGTGAAAGACTAACCACAGGGCCTTGCGGCTGTGGGATGGGCATTCCAGGTCTCACCCCAAGCAGCCCAGGAGGTCCAGGTGGACCTTGAGGATAGCCGCCATCGGGCATCCTACGCCTCTCCTCCCAGTGGTGCTGCTCTTCCTCGACTCGTCGCCAATACATGTCCTCCTCATAGCGCCTGCAGAAAAGAAAGGGAAAAAAAAAAAAAAAAAAAAAGCAAAAGCATAAGACACTTATCTGCTGGAAATAAAAACAAGTTATCAGTTATGCATATTAAGCTCCTCTGAACCTCATCTCCATCCTCCACCGCTCTTCTTCTTCACGTCTTCGCCAGTATTCTTCCTTTTGCATTTGTTTCCTCATTTTTTCTTCTTGAATCTTCCGGGCTCGGATGCTGGGCTTCACTTCCACCTGGAGGTCTGGGTTCACTTTTTTCTACAGTGAAGTCAAAGAACAAAGTATTTTTTTTAAACCCAAAATTCAAAGCAAATGCAAAAGGTTTAGAGCCATGTTAAAAAAAATAATTTCCCTTACAATGTCTTAAAGGTTAAGACAAAAACATAAATAAAAAAGGGTGGGGGGGGGGGGGGGTCAGCTGTTATACCACAAAAATTTATCTTCCACGAAAAAAAAAGGAACTTGAACTCTGCCTGTTAAAGCAAACAGATGCCGTAAGCAAGCATCAAGTAACGAAAAACATACTTTTCAAAATTAGTTAATGAATTCGCTTTGATTTCGTGGCTCACCAACCGTACAAGACAATGGTAACGCTGTCTGATCAATCAGAATCAAGAATGCAGCAAAGTAATATCATGGGGATGGGGGGAGTGTTCAGACACTTTATAATTTCATTAAGTCTAGACTTAGATTTGCAACGTTACCCAGCACCAAATTTCCAAATTAAAGCCATGCTGACGAAAGAACCTATACAGTGAATTATACACCCACCTTATATTGCAAACGGTGCCTCCTTCCTTTAAGATGCATTTCCTTCGCATTGGGATCATTAAAACTACATTCACACAGCTTACAGTGGAAACGGATGACTTTTCCTTCGTCATTTCGCACCTGTAAGAGAAGCCAGAAGTCTCTATTGTGCATTCAGGACAAATTGGGCATTGTTGAAATATTTCCAAAACACTCTCTCAGGAAGCTTCAACTGTACCTCTTCCACATAGTCATGGCCAACGGGCTGGACGTCACTCTGCAAGGCTGCCAGAGCTGACTGAGGGGACAGCGGGTCAGGGGTTTCAGGTTTAACTTCCTGTGACGGGGCAACTAAAGATGTCTGCACAGGTTTGGATGCCTCAACTTTCGACTCATCCATCTTGACGCCTGTGGTCTGTAATTTGTTTCCTCCTGCAGGAAGAAAAATAAATAAATAAAAGTACAACTTCAGCAAAGCCATTTCTAAATGGACACTGGGCCAAAGCAAAGTTCTATATATGCAAAACAGCAAGTACCGACGAAGTTTATCTTGGGGGTGTTGACTTTTTTGATTGCTGCTGCGGTTGAGGAAATGCTGCTAGGAGCAGGAGTCTTGCCCTGCATAGCAGAGGACACGGTGTTGTTTACCATGCTAAGGGGTTTCAGGTAGGAGGAACTGGAGCCAGTGGAAGAAGCAGCGTTCATGGCAGTTGCAGTGCTACTGATGGAACTGCTGATAGCAGCACTGGCTGTTTTACTGGAAGCTGACGTGGTGGACGTGGATGACTGCGTCACTACGCTCGGCTCTGTGGAAGGAATGGGTTTCCCAAGTTTGGTGTGTAGTTTTACAACCTTGCAGTGGGGGAAAAAAAAGAAAATATTTACTATGCAAATCAAGTAGTACGATTTTATCAGCATGCAATATAATGTACACAAACATCGCTGTAAAGAATGAGAAGGCAACAAAATTATCAAAACGCTCAAGTGTGTGGAATAAATTTATGAGCAGAAAGTCGCCCCATGTTCAAACTGCAGAAATCTTCCTCTCATTAGTCAAGTTCGCCTAGCGTTACAAAACTTCAACCACCAGATTCTCCCTTATCCCATATTACTGTGGATACTATGATAACTGGGATTTTAATCACATTATAAAATCACTGGAATGTACAATTTTGTTTACAAAAAAAGAGGAATAAATAACATTTAAATGTTCTGGAAAGTTCATGAATTAAAGTCAAGAACTCAAACTGAATAAGGAACATCCTGGTATAGTCATGTGACAACCTGTGAATTTGTGTACCCATTACAAAAATAATAGGTGGTGTGTCTGGGAGATCTAACCAATTTTTAAAAGCCTTTTTTTTTTTTTTTTTTTTTTTTTGCGCTACTGAGAGCAAGTTTCATCCTATTTAACAATTAGCCTTTCATATTAAATCCTTTTTGACTGCATTTCTTGAACAAATTTAATGAACTGTATTAAGGAAATGTCTGACATGTTACATAGGACTGTGAACCTGAAATTGTCAAGGAAAAATGCCATGTGACGTCTTCCAAAATGTGTTCCATGTGGTCTATTTGGTCTGTGTTATAGCTCCCATAATTTCCCTTAAAGGAGAAATGGCTCTGGGCTTTTATGAGTTCTCACATTTAAGTTAACTTTTAGCTAGCTCGTATAAACTTGCACAAATTATTTTGAAAAAGATCTATTTTAAGAAAAACTATATGACAGGACATATCTATTTCAGCTTTTTTGGCAAGTTGGAATTTTAACCAAAAAAAACAACCAAAAAAAAAAAAAACCTACATTGAGGTTTTCTGTTGTGTTCTGCATCATCCAGTTAAGGTATTGGTAGAGGCATAGATATTTCAGAGATTCTTATGAAGTCAAACGCATTTCACCGTTTCCCAGAGGTATGAAATATACTTGCGGTAGTAATCAGCGGAAGTGGTCTGTATTACCTGCCTTTATAAAAGTGGTCTACTACATACAAAAGTTAATATGACCTTTAAAACAATATTTAGATTTAATTGATATTTCTATTAATTTTACAATTTTAGTGACCCAACCTAAAAACCTCCTGTCCAACGATCCATATGTGAAGAGTAAAAAATTAAGGATTAAAAACACTCGTGTTTAATCGGAGCATGTAGCCCTTAAAACTCAAAGCATTGGATTTTGTACAAAATCAAGTCTGAAATTTTCATATTCTGTGTTAATACAGGAAGAGAATTAAACTAGCTGATTAAACATGCAGTATGAGGTCACGGCATCAAAGATTGTGGGAAAATAAATCAAGTTTAAATTTGGAACATGATGCATGAGTGAACTTTACCACATCGAAGTTTCCTTCTCTTTTTTAATCTCCGAGTGCACCACAAATTCAGGCCCAATATCGCAGATGATGGCTTAATATTTTATGCCTTGTGTGAAATCCCCGCTATAAGTGTGAGCTTGAACATTCAATCATCATTTAAATAATGCCTTGAAAAATGTGAAGCGATATTGTTCCTGAAACAGCTGTGACATCGATTTGACATGCAAATTTTTCAAAGAGAAGGTTAATTTTCATTAAACGTCTCTCTTCCAACACGCAGTCATTACATGCACTCTTCCTATTGTTTCACAAGTTTATTTAAAGAAAAAGTGACATAAGCCTTAAGTGACCTAAGCCTCTGACATTTGATGGAGTTGATGTGAGATCAGTGCTTTTAAAGATGATTAATTTACCTTCTGATGTTTAGCTCCGCGGATGTGGGCAGCATAGGCGTCTGCCCCGGTGCAGGCAACATCGCAAAGCTCACAGCGAAGCTGGTTTTGTGTGCTGCGGGCCGAACTACTGCCACCGCTGCTGCTGTTGCTGCTCTGAGAGACCTTCAGTGCTGCCTCCTTCTTCTTGTGTTTCTGACCCTCAAGATGCTCCTTGTAGGTCTACAATAATGCAGAAGCAGGATTTGTACACTTAATACCCCAGCATTAGTTGGAAGAGGGAAATGCATAAATTGTCATTTTAAAGGTTTCAGTGATGTGTGTGAGCAAATATTGGAAAAATACTTGAGTATAAAAGAGTAAAATGTTAAAATAAATGATTACCAGAAAGATGACAAAGATTTGAAAAGTTGTTTAAATTAATATAAGGGAAGTCTAATCTGAAATTAAATGAGAATTCAATATGAATGCGACACTTTACTTAAAAGGTAAAATATTTATTAAGCAATATTTTAAAATATACTTTTCTCAGGTTCCTGAGTATTTGTAACAGCTTTGCACCAAGTTAAGCAGACTTGTCATAAGTGTACCTTTGATATTTGAGCTTTATTACTGTTTAATACGTAACAGAAAGTGATGGAAAAGATCAAATTTTTCCAAACATTCGGGTGCCCAAATTGTGCTCCAATCGTGGAATGTCTCGCTGATGGTTCTCTTTTAGAGAATGAGTTCATGTCCTTTCACTTTAACACTGAAGATATCTCTGCCCTAAGGTCAGGAGTATATTGTAACCTAGCCATTAGATTTCAGACATGGGCTTTGAAGCAAGGATGACAATGTACCTGTGGTCCAGCGCAGCTAATCTTACACACATCGCAGTAGTGTATTTGTGGTGGTTTCGGGGGCTGTTTGGGTTTGAGTGTTTTGTTCTGGAAGGGGGTTTTCTTGGTGAACGTGTTTCCTGTCCAGGCAGCAGTGGCTGCAGCGGCAGCGACGGCTTGCTTCTGCTGCTGCTGCTGCTGTTGCTGGTAGTAAGAGGATGCTGCAGAGTACACAGCTGCCTCATAACCTGAATATGATGTACCTGGAAACGATTTAAGACAGCAAAAGGTGTTAGAAAAGGTATGGGAACATTATGCTACCTCATAATGCTCATTCTTTAGTGACAAATTTATAATAAACTGGTCTAAAGTTGTGCGTTTAAGGTATAAAGCTCAAACAAAACAGGAATTTTTACCTGAATATGTAACAGCGTTGGTGCTGTATGTAGGACTCTGTGAGTAAGACGGGACCACGGAGGCTGCGGCAGCTGCCGCGGCTGCCACTGGTTGCACAGCGGAGGACACTGGGTAGATGGAGAAGGTGGAGGTGGCCGGACTCTGTGTGGCTGGCTTTATAGCTGTAACCTGGCGAGTCTGCTGGGTCTGGGTGTATGGTGTAGCGCCCTGGCTGTATCCCGTTTTGGGGGCTGTTTGGTAGTACGTCTCAGCCACTGTGGGCTGTGGTTGGGCAGCTGCTGCCGCTACAGCTGCTGTAGCTGTGGGTTGCTGGTAGTATTGTTTACTGTCATAGGCTACAGCTGGTGCTGAGGAACGGACATAAGAATACGTGTCCTACCAGAGAAAAAGGAAACTTTGTTACAGGAGCCAGAGTCATTCAGGCTCTCAAAAGAAACATCATGAGATCTCAGGCTTCGAGTACAGTTTAATTTCTACTCTGCTTAAACCCCTTTACCTGGTAGTTCTGCGAGGTGACCGGTGGAGGTGGTGGGGGCACTTCAGGTTGGCGCTGGGCATAGCCATAATCTGTGGTAGCATGAGCAGGCTGGTATCCCCCGTAAGCTGCAGCAGTGGCTGCAGCTGCAACAGCGACGGGCGCAGGCCTGGCTACAGCAACGGTGGCAGCCGTGGGGGCGTAAGCTGCGGCTACAGTGTGAGCAGCCACTGGCGCCTGATGCACGGTGTAGCTGGCAACCGTGGTAGGATGGGTGTAGGCTACTCCAGCGGTCGGCTGCTGACTATAAAGCAACAGAGGCAAAAATCAAATAACTAATACTCTAGATTTAGAGCACAATTGATCTTGACTAATCATGGCAGTAAACTTTATTCCTAAACTATATGTAATAAACTCATGAGATGGCAAATCATGTTAAAGGCTATAAAATAGAGTCGACTCCAATACTGTAAACCAGAGAACTGAAGGCATATTTATATTCAAGAAAACAAGTACATAAATTGTACGGATAAATTAGCATTATTTACCGCGATTAAGCTTGAGAGTCCCAAGACCTTGCCAGTATTCAGTAGAGATTTGCAGCTTGAAGAATAACAACTTATTCTTTTTGTTTGGCGAGTCACGCAAAATAAAAAAAATAAAAAAAATAAAAAATTTACGTGACCAAAATTGCCAGGCAAAGCAAACCCATTTAAACAGATCTCTTTAAGGACCATCAATTGCACAGAACACAAGTTCTAAAATCTTCCCTTCTTCAAAGATTACTGCATTTCTTTTATGATTATTATTATTATATAAAAAGATTCATTGATTAAGTGTTTTAAGTGAAATGTTTTAAAGATGCATTTACAGTCTGGGACGTAATGTACCAAACAAAATTCCACTGTGGTTTGTGTCAAAAGATACCAGTGTTTTTATAGGAATATATACCTTACAACTTAGCAACAGTATATAAGCCATGCATTGCTTTATGGTCAGCTGAATTAAAAATGTAATACAATATCACCCAGCTGTTTAAACTCTAAACGGTCAGTGATGGTTGCAACAGGAATGGAGATGGAGTAATTTAGGATAAAGGGCAACACCACGTGTGTGGCTCTACACTCAGGACTCCAGACAAACAAATCTTTATGAGCCTTCGGCTCTTAAATTTTTCTTGGAACCCTATAAACCCTTTTCATAACAATGATTAAAACTTGAGCCGTGGGGAGAAGAAACTGTGCAGAAGCTGTGCTTTGCTAGCTGTATCTCAACGATTACTGAATACCAAGTCCAGCTGGGATGACTAACAAAACTTTGTATCAAAGGCATCTGATGTCGAGGATGCAGGGTTTGGAGGTACGCAGGTATTCATCTTTAACCGGACAAAATTATATACATTTGTACTTGGCGCATTCATCATGAGAAAGTTCTGAAGTAAAATACTCATTTTAACTTTGTTTATTTTTCGAGAAATAGAATAGAGGAGTTTGAATGTAAAAGTTGAAAATATTTTTTTTTTTTACACCCCACACTTAAACAGCACGTATGGAGCAGGGCTGCTGCGTTTAGGCACACACCTCCCCCCCCACCTAAAACCAAAATATGTCCATCGTTCAGTTTGGACATGCTCTACATGGCCAAGAGCACAAGATATTTACATTTATTTAAGTGGTTTGCATCAGAGGTGGTGAAATTTTTTTTTTTTTACCCAATTATGGTTATTTCAATGCAAATTCCCCTCCAGCAGGAGGCAGAGCCTTTTCTTACAGAGCCCCAAAGTTATAGAATAGTCTTCCAATTAACATTTCGGGACTCAGACAGTCTCAGTGTTTAAGTCTAGCCTAAAAACCTGTCAAGCATTTTTGTGAATAGATTTGCCTAGAGTAAAGAAGATCTGGGGGGACTCATGGATGCAGCGTATTATGGTGAACTGGTATGTCTGGATGCAGTCTTCCCCACCCTCATTGATCATATTTTATACCCCTAGTCATTTATATTTGAAGTTATCTTTTATTTCATAAATACATAAAGCTTACAGGGATAGAGCTTTAAAGTTATGATAGAACGCTTCCCTCATTAATATCAAATTGTGATAGCAATACAAATCAGTGCCCAAGCATCATGATATCGTATCAGGTGGTTTCTTATGATTCCCATCCATAAGAGTTGGTTGTTCCTCCCCTTCTTTGGCTGAATACCAGATGCAGTTATACTTGGCATGGAGTACACACCATGGGCAGAGGTATCTCAGTGTCAGGCAGTGTGTTACTGATTAGAATAAACTAGGTACAAATTCCGGCACCATCACTAAACCCTTGAACAAGTCCTTCAACTACTTCGCGTGAGAGAATCGGGAAAAACTCACATTTTACTTTCACTATAGTAATCACGTTTACACATGTGGCATGATTGATTTGTACCATGGCCAGGAACAATTAATTGCTTCCATGCCCGAGTATGATGCATCATTCTGGAGACCAATTTTTACAGTGGATTCTGGCTCATTCGCCGAGCGCAGAAGGATTTTGTTCTCACTGATCAAAATTAACCAGACTTTTGGATCAAGTGTTCTCCGAAATGATCCAGGTCCATAATGTGAAAATGCTTATCACAGGCAGCAACTATTTATAGGACCAACAGTGCTCACCTATGAGAATAAACACTTCTCAAAGATTGGGTGAATCTTGTATGTTTTGTAGTTATACTACATAAGCAATTCTTCTATTTGCTGATTACATAGTGAGTAGAAAGGTTACGACAGCCTCTGTATAACCAATGCCTGTGTAAGAAAAACCTCACTCATGTATTGATAAACATATGCAGTATTAAAGTTTAGAATAATAACTCCTTTTAGTCTCTGCTTAATACACAGTTTGTACCACATGCTTAAGTGTCTAAAACTGATTCTTCTGCTACAAGAAAAAAAAACTGATGTGTCTAACCCACTAATATGACCTTGCTGGTAGTAGTTTTTCCACACCATGCTACTTGGCAGACAAACATATGCTGTTTCTATAACAAACAAATACACAGTTAAATATGACTATGTGAACAAGGTCTGGGTGTTCCTGAAGTAAGAATAGAACAGGTATTATTTTCTAATAACGGCATGTCCGAAAAACCTTATAATCATTCTTATACCAAAATGGTTTGGAACGTATTTGACAGCGTGTCCTATTTGCATTTAATGGTTAGGGTTAATGTTACAGAAGGTTTAATGAAGCATTTTCCAGGATGACAACACTCCTGTGCACAAACCAACATGCACGAGTATATGGTTTGCCAAGATTGGCGCGAAAGAACTCATGTCCTGAATTACAACTAGGGCTGGGCGTCAGTGGGTACCAGCCAACACAATGAGTATACCCAGGTGCCGGATTAGGTTTGTTTTTCAATTCTCTTAGCATCATATTTTTCTAAATATCCAGATACAATATTAACTTGTAATATCTTGTTACAATTCCAAACAAACAATTTGCTTCCATCAGGGTACCTAGAGGAACAGCAGCATTTTACTACATCGAAAGCAAACGTATTAATGTAAAATAATTTGACAAAATTGATTTTGTAGTCAGTGTGATGACACAGGAATTGCAGTGTTTCTCCACACAGGATAATTGGACGGGCTGTATATTGAAGGCCGTCCAAGTACATTTGCCCACCCTCTTTAAAAACCTGTCCTGGAGAATGATGCCATCCATGATATTAACTAGCACCACTGTTCATGTACCCGTTTATTCAGCTACCACGAGAGCGGTGTACTGAGAGGCAGTAAATGCATCAGATACCTGCTGCTGTAAAGAGAATAATGGCGTACTGACAGTCACACATGCTCTGCAGAGAGAGTTTCACACTGAACAGGCTCTTTAGAAAAATGGTTTGCAGTTACATTGTATTTACACAAAAGAAAGAAACTACATTATTTGCTAAATCCTGCACTATAACAAGTAGAAAGCTTATGACAGAGCTGCTGTATAACCAAAGACATAGCACGAAGCTGTGCAGGCAACAGCCTTGGTCCATTTGTGCCTGTGTGTCTTTGCATCACTGATGTGTCACCGGCGTTCAATCACCAAATGCAACAGTGGGCGACGTCCTGTATGGCGAAAACGGGTACGTCAGATTGAGATAAGAGCTACTGAAACCCCAGAGAGCATCTATAACAACGATGCATGCAACAGGCAGAAGTAAGAGCTGCCGAAAAGATAGCGCAGTAGCAAGTTGACGGCACACTCCGTTCGCAGGTAACATGGACATACATATGGGCGGAGTTGCAGGTAACCTCTAGTTAATTTGGTTTGGTCACGTAAACAACTGAAAACTACCATAAAAACAATTACGGTATTATGAACCGGTGCTATTCCTTTTCCTGTGAGGCAGTTTTTTTTTTTTTTGGCTCATGTTTGTAGAGTTGGTTCATTAAACTTAAAGTTCAATTCATCATAGTGCCTAGGTTGTGCTGGAAAAAAAAAAAAAAGGATGATTCAATCATGATTCAAATATTTACTAAAACATAATGCAAAATATGGCTTAAAATGCTGTTTTTCTTTTTTAAGGCTATGTTCACTGAGTCAGTTTGTAACCCAAATTGTTTAGCTCTTAAATGTTCTTTATTTCACTCTTCACATACAGCTAGATGGAAAAGGGTTTCTAGGTTGGATGCCAGAAATCTGAAATTAACAAAAGTAATCAAATAAATAGTGGGGTCGGTGGGGTTAAAAAAAAAATAATAAATAAAAAAAAAACATGGTTATTACAACTTCAAAGAGGAACTAAATCTGGAATGAGCAGCTCTTATTGAAAATATGGATTTGATGTCAGCTACAGTGCAGATTACCATGTTTGGGTTACAGAAAAATTTTAGCACATTTTTATATACACTCAGTATATATCCACTCTTAACACCTCTTAGAGCTGCCGTTACACAAACCCATCTGTTCTTACCAACCTCAGACCTCACAAGCATTGTGAATCTTAAAAGCACTTTTAATCAATCAGCTTTCCTTGACATAAAGAACTAAGCCCATTGAGTCTACTTCCATCATGCCGTGTATAAATACATTTAGTATAAATACATTTATATGCACTCTCGTGATCAACATCTCTTAGAACTGCTGTTACAGAAACCTGACCGTTCTTACCAACTGAGACCTCACTAGCGCTGAGGGTTTTAACACCACTTTTAATCAATCAGCTTTCCTCGACATAAAAAAACAACAACAACAAAGCCTAATGAGTCTACAGCTATATCTTGTCGGTGTATAAATACACCGTGCAGGACATCAAAGACACACCGCAGTACTGCAGCTGCTCGTTATATCCTGCAACAAGACCGACTGACATTCAGGGAGTCCTTGAGAAAGAAAAAAAAAAGCCTGGTAAGAAGACTTATGCCAAAATAGAAACCGGTATACTTTCAGGGTGACCGGGATCTCTCACCAGGTCTGTGAAATCCTGGAACAAATAACCAGGCGTGCACATTTAAGAAAAAATAAGAAAAAGAAACAGGGAAGGGGAGCGCTGAGATAAATGGTGCAGGATGACAGATAGCTACATCAAAAAGGCCTGATCCTGAACCCACACACACTTATACACCACCTCCAGGTTGGCCACATGCTGTAATCAGTGCCGATTTTAAATAATTGATGAGAAACTTTAGTCAAGAAGGGGAAGAAAAGGTCATGTTTCAGTCAACAATACAACGCGCAGAGCTCTCGCGCATAGAGCTCACGCACAGGAATCGTTATGCAGTAGATCCGGGTAACTGAAATAGCCGTTTGCTAATAACCGTCTGTTTTTCAAAATAACGAACCTGTTACTATCTAATATAACGCTCCCTATGAAAGAGTGTGTAAGATAAATGTAGTTAATGCGCATATAGGAGCTGCGTGTGTGTGTGTGTATGTGTGAGCGCATAAACCCCTCCAACGCCCTTCCCCCACCACCGAACAATGCCAATGGAAATAACGTAAAACCTCACATACCGAGCGCACGCGCATGCTGATCTTACACGCGTATACATATAGCAAAAACACACAGCTCGGTGTCTTACCTGTACTGCGCAGCAGCTCCGTGGGTAAATCCAAAATAATTGCCGCCGGTAGCCATTTTGGCATCTTCACCTAGCCGGCCGGGCACTGCAACAGAGCAACGCGTTAGCTTACTTAGCACACAGCCGAGTGCTGCTTAGCATAGCAACCACACAAACACCGCATTATCGCTCGCGCTGGAGATAACAAGCATAACGTCTTAATCACCCCAAACACATCCAACACACACTTATAACATCCCCCAGCTCCCCCGCGTCCGTCTACATCCCCGAAGTACCGGGCTCTCATCATTATTTTCCCCCTTACCATAGGTGAAGGAGACCAGTGGACATATGGGAATCATTGGCTTCCACTTCTCTGACGAGCTCCAACTGCCAACGCCGCTGGCTTTATATGAGTGTGTCGTAACCGGATGCAGAATCTGTTATACGCGCAGAGGAACTCTGGGAAATATAGTTCTGTCAGATGACACGCGATTTCACACACTCGCTCATTCACTCTGACTCGTCGTCTATACCGCTTTATCCTGTGTAATACAGGGTCGCGGGGGGCCTGGAGCCTATCCGAGGAGACATAGGGGGCTCCTGCTTCCTATGAGGAAGGGTAGCCCTGGAAGGGGTGGTATTCCATCTCACACACACACATTCATTGGAACGCCAATTAGTCTCATCTGCATGTCATCTGGACTGTGGGAGGAACACAAAAAAACCCACCAAGCAAAGGGAGAACATTCAAAGTCCATGCACACAGACCCGAGGCAGGAATCGAACCCAGACCCAAATGATGCAAGGCATCAGTGCTAACCACTAAGCCAACATGCCACCCTAGCAATTTCACATTTAGAAAAACTGTTCATATAAGTTTTTATATATATATATATATATCGGGGTCTCAGTTGTGTGGCTTAGAACTGTGATATTTATGATTATTTTCTAAATAAATTTTAAGTTAACTCTTTTTATTTTCCTAAACAAGAAACGTAAGTGTACATATATCGAGATATATATATAGATATATATATAGAGAGAGAGAGAGAGAGAGAGAGAGAGAGAGTAATTTTTAATCTATATACTGTATGCTGGTCTTTCGGTTGCTCCAAATACTCACCTAAAGGATTATTAGGAACACCTGTTAAATTTCTCATTAATGCAATTATTTAATCAACCAATCACATGGCAGTTGCTTCAATGCATTTAGGGGTGTGGTCCTGGTCAAGACAATCTCCTGAACTCCA
>JAQQZT010000014.1:16142044-16156027 GCA_030068275.1 Clarias platycephalus
AATGTAGAAAGAAATAAAAATCAGGAACCATCATGGAGTTAGAAAGTGACCCCAAACTTTTGAATGGTAGTGTATATATATATATATACATACACACACACATAAAATAAAAGGTAACAAAATATTAGGTAACTGACAATATTAAACCAAATTTGCCTTTGAAAATTTTTTATTCATTTTCCTGTTTTAGCTGTCTGATATTATGCCATGAATCATACAACACGTACAATCATGTACAACACCTATTGTCAATTTTGAAGTCAATGGCAGTACGTTTAAAAAGTTCCCTCTCCAAAATGGCGGCTCAGTCGACGTATTTAACGTGACCTTTCTTTTACCCGACGTAGGCCAACGTTTAATCTGAGTGGTCAATAACGTCCACGTGGTGTACGTCGACCGTTACATTTCCAATGCTGTGATCTCTCGCCCTGTGTGTGTGAGAGAAGCAAATCCACGGCACAGGCTCAGTGAACATCCAGCTAGCTAACAGCATCATCTAAAGTAAGTCAGCTATACACCTACAGGCAGGTTATATACAAGTGTAATGATGATATTAACGTGGTCAGCACCCGGAAGTGAGTGCAGGCATTAATGTGAAATGGCACCCAATGTGATGAGAGTGTGGTTTTTGGTACTAACGGTTATTGTACTTGCAGGCCTCGTGACCCACGTTAGCAATGAAGCTACTTAAGCACATTCATACATGGTTCATAGATGTAATGTTAATAAGATTGGCTGATGATTTAGCTCAGGTTATTTAATCTCAATTCATGTAGAATGTAAAAAATGAACCATAGAGCATATCATGGCAGAAGTGCAGGCTTCACCTGGATTATTTCTGTATAATAATGACATCAGTGCATCATTGCTCATTTCCATCCATCCATCTGTCTGTCTATGAACCTCTGTCATTGAACTAGGATGATTAGCATCCTGATTAGCATTGTATTTATTCCCATTTTATGGTCAATATTCACACACTACCTGCATGTCTTTGCACTGTGGGAGGAAACTGGAGTACCCTGAGGAAACCCACCAAAAAACATGCAAACTCCATGCACACACAGCCCGAGGCGGGAATCGAATCCTGGAGGTGCGAGGCGACAGCGCTAACCACTAAGCCGCCTGTCTGCTATTACTAACTTGCTGCCTGAAATACTAACGTGGAACTTCCTGTTTCACATAAACATGTGAATCATCTTCATTTGCCTGATAGCTTGAGCCTTGGTCATTCCCTACGTTCTGTCCCTGGGTTTGACTGGCCCATGCTGTTCTCAATGAAAAGAGAGGTTTTTGATCTTTTCCCATTCAACAGATCGTCAATTCAATAATATAAGATAATTACCAAAGATAATTGAGAACATAATGAGGGCAGTGGTGGCTCAAAAGGTTAAGGCTGTAAGTTACTGATCGGAAGGTTGGGGGTTCAAGCCTCAGTGCCACCAAGCCTGCCACTGTTGAACCCTTGGGAACGGCCCTTAACTCTGTCTGCACCAAGGGCCGCTGTATCCTGCCTGACCCCAGGGAAGAAATAATTTCACTGTGCTGTAAGGTACATGTGACTTAATCTTAGTGTGTAAGAACTGTACCGGGCCATTCAACTGCCTTTCTCCATTTCCTACAAATGCCAAAGCACTCCACTGTGACATCATGAGTGCGCTTGAGATTCTACACTATGCCGATGTCAGAACCAGTGCGCTTCCCCTCGTCTTTGGGAGAAAGCTGTTCTGTGTTGTGGTCTGGATTAAGGTGGGAGGTCACTGGATCTGTTGGATTAGACAGTTTAGATTAGTTTCCGCGCCACGCCCAGGCGGTTTGCGTGCCACTGCATTGCAGGATACTCGCTTTTCCTGTTGAACACCAGGGTTCTTTCAGTAACTGCCAGGGGGCATAATTTGTGCACTAATTCATTGGAATGCCTTGTGGGTTGTAAGAAGTGGTCGGAATATTCTCCTCATTATTACGACTCCTAAAATAGTGCTGGAGAAGAACACAATGATGCCACACAGTTCCAGAAACTCCTGAGCTTAGGTTCTCTTATTGTTCTCCGTGTGTCTGCATGGGTTTTCTGATGGTTCTTCAGGTTCCCTTTCTTTGTCATGACTCACAGCCCAGACCAGGATACAGTCAAGATGAATAAATTAATCAGTCGCACTGATCGGTTCGTACTGAACCCACCGATCTGGTATAAAGCCACCTCAGTGTGTGCTTTTTAGGATTCATGCAAGTGTTGGAATAACCGTGGCCTTCAATGAAATAATAAATAATAACATCCCTCACCATCCCTGTTCATGTACTGTATGGTGGTTAATTTCATCCCCTGTTGTTTCAGAAAATTTTTGAGGCTTGTTCAGACTGGAGGCTAATCCGATTTGTTTCTCAAATCTGATCTTTAGGACTGACCGTTCACACTGTTATTTGAAAAGCGATCAGATAAGATTCGGCTCTGTTCACACTGGCAGCCCAAAACCAACATGTTGTCAACCTATCTGCATCGGTTGCTGTGGTAACGATGCCGGAGGATCATGTGCATCACAGTATTGCCTCATACACTATATATTGCCCTGTTTCTGTACATTCCCTCTCATTTCACATTTCGTCCTTTGTTCAGGGACTACTGTCTCCCACTTCATACTGGGGTCACGAAAATTAAAGGACACAACTTTTACATACATGGCGGTAATGGTGACAAAAGCAGGACGAGACCCTCTGTGACCTCATAAAGCATAACTTTCTACATTTTTTTTTTTTTTTTTTTTTTTAATCCAACAGCTCCATTTCATCCATCATCTCCTCGCTCATTTTTCATCACGGATCCGGGTCACGTACCATGTGACGGACTTGAACTTTCACTTTGAATTTCGAGTGACATACTGGGCGGTTTGGAATTCCTTTAGAAATCTTTAGAAATTCGGTTAGAATCTGGTTTCAAATCATTTCTGGATGTGTTTTTGAAAAAAAATTAATAATAATAATTATGTGCAGTCTGATTCCAATCTGAATAACGATGTAAAAAACAAGGCCTGACTGCCCCAAGGATCTTGTTTCTCAAGTTTGTACTACCTGAAAACTCACTTTAAATACAATATAATTAAAATACTTTGGAATGTTAATGCTGTGTGTGCCTGTCGGACCTGAGCGCGATTCTGTGAACACGCCACTTCCAGCATTGGCTGAAAACCCATCAACTCCACCCTTCCTCTTTAGCAAAAAGTCTCCTTGTTGCTCGTAAGAACCCTCTTTGTTGTAAATAAATGACCCTGTGTGACTGAGTGCATGCTGGTTCTTACAACAGGCAGTGATCCGCAAAATGAATCTGAAGGGAACCTTAAAAAAAAGGGGGGGGGGGGGGGGGAGTAAATACTGGGCAATTTAAGCACATTTCACTGATGGATAATGAACATGGCAGGCTTTAGTACTAAATCTGGTCTCGATTTAGGACAAGTCATCTTTATATCCTCACGTCCAAGTTTTTAACTCGGTGCACATTTGAGCTACTTTATTCCTAGAGATAGAAGGAAAAAGAAATTAATTTATTATAATTTTTGTGGAAATTCATGTATCACCACACTGACTCCGAAATATATATTAAAAAAAGACTTTTTAATTTCTATACAGTATGTTTGTCTTTGAAGTGAGGAAATGTTGCTGTTCCTGTGTAATCCTGCAGGTGGTGCTCTAAACTATTCACACAGCACAGCATCATTTGTGTCAGCTTGTTTTTGTTTTATTATTGTAACAAAACAAAAAAAAAAGATTAATATCGAATTGGGATTATTATTATTTTTTTATTACAGAATCGCAATACAAATCGAATCGGCAAAAATGATTAAATCGTAACAGGAGTGCCCTGGTGATTCCTTATCTTTATATTACATATATTTACACTTTTAGCCTGTTATTATACTTAAATTATTTTACAAGAGACAGGGGGTGACGAATCGATTCCGTGACATCACAGTTTGTTCACCTAAAAAAAATAAAATAAAAATCAATCTTTAAAAATTATTGTTAATCTAAACTGTTCACACATTGGCAGGCAGCACGCCGTCCCATGTGGCAGGAGAAAATCTAAAATAAATAAATAAAAATATAGTTACAAGCAGCGATGATTGGGCCCAAGCACCGTGCGCCATCAGCACACTTTTGTCACTCGATATGGTGTCTCACACACAGTTATTAAACACATTTCCACCTTCGAAAAGCCCCGGTTGCTGGGGACACTATGATGTCACTCTAATTACTTTCTGTAAAGACATTACATAAACATTTTTTGACACCACTTTTTTTAACCATTTGAGATCTTAAAGTTACTCAATGTCTTGAGATCACAAAAGCCTGGTTTGTTGACGATCGAATAAATCATTGATTTGTGTGAGGTCTATTATTGTGAGGTCTATTATTAGCAGTTCTGTACACACAACATTGACCTGACCTGAATTGATCTGAGGCAGACTGCATGTTTCCGACTGTTCTAAACACATGGTGTCCCAAATGTCTCCATGAAAAGGGGGAGATTACACTGTTTATCCGTATGTGTGTGTAGTACTGTGCAAACGGCTTGAGCCACCCCTCACATTTTTCATATTAAATCTAATTAAATGATTAGGTTGAAAAAAAAAAGAAAAAAAAAGAAAACAAGATGCAGTTTAAAAATTGACAGTTTTTGTAATAATTTCAGCAGCAACCTCATTTCCCCTCTCGTCTGTTCCAGCCACTCAGCATTCAGCATCATCACTGTACTGATCATCGGTCATCATCTGCACCCGTTTCTCACTTGTTATTGACTTAAGATTTAAAGATGTTTTTTTTTATGTTTGAATATGTAACATTCCACTGAAACAGGGTCTGGACTGAAAAGGAAAGCCTGGAGAACAATTCCTTGAGACTACATTAAAAATACTAGATTGTTTGGCTCTTCGAAAGCAGAATATGAAAAAATGACAGGGCTCAAGACTTTTGCACAGTATCATATCTCAGCTTGTCTTAAAAAAAAAAAAAAAAAAAAATTTTTTTTAAAGCCATTGCATGGACGCTGTTCACCCGAGATGTGCATGTAGGCTAAAACTTCGATGTTGAAGATTGCGTTTTCTCAAATCACCATGTGGGGGCAGTGTTGGCTTAAAGTTGACAGTAATCATGTCATGTTGTCCTCCTCAGCATGCCCAAGTCAAAAGAAGTGTTGTCCTCCACCTCTGGCAGCGACTCTGACAGTGAAGTCGAAACAAAGGTAGGATCGTTAAGAGTTTTCCGTTAGAAATTCCACTGAACTGTTCCATCCGGTGGACCTTCGTATTACCTTTTAAGACAACACGAAGCATAAAACAACTCTGAAATGTAAACTTCATTATCTGATGAACCGTACTGCTTTTGACACAGGCTAAGAGGAAGAAGACAACCAAAGAGGAGAAACCAGCTAAAAAACAGAAGGGCGGCGAGAGCTCCAAGCCAAGCGGCTCCTCAAAGAGCGATAACAATGCTGGCGACAACATGTTTCAGGTTTTGGTCATCTTTCCACATATACTGTATTTGCATCCCCCTAACAGTTTTATTTTGTGCTCAGGAGTTAATATATACTGTGCATTAAGGGTCAGGACTATAAATGCTTCAATGCTTTGTAGAAGCTGTGAAATGTTCCAGGCGGTAGATATGACCGAGAGAGTACTAAAGCTTCTACACCCACCATTCTAGAACATTTATGGGCTTCGGAATCCGTTTCAAAAGAATCGCACTCAGACTCAAGAGTGTGTGTGTGTGTGGTAAAAATGAGGAAAGCAAGGCGAGATGAGATTGGGTGTGTTAGAACACATAATGTGTCGTTCTCGCCAACGATGGATTTTGTTGCGCCGCACTTATTTTCTCCTCAATTTATTTCGCAAAGACGTGAAGCCAGGCATCTTTTTTTAATATTAATTTTTTTTTTTTACTAATTTGTGTTCACCTTGAAAAAAAGCGATATCCACCTCCTTCCACATGCACGTTCACACGACTGGCTGTCGCTGCTGTAAATGAATGTATGTTGTGTTTATCCTACTACCCATAGCTCCCCTGGCTTTGGGGTAAAGAGAGCTGTGACATCATCGGGATTAGAATTTAGGATTGATGCCGCAAACTAGGGTTCACTCATAAATTCTAATCTCACAAGTGTTTGAGCATGTTAACAATCAGGAATCTGATGATCCTTAATAAGGAAAATTCATATAAGTTTAAGGTATAGTTCAGATTTTTCAAGTCTGTCTGAAGTTAAAATTGATGTGCATGTAAGTACATTACAGTACGACGTGAAGTTCGTCACCCAGAATATAATGGGTATACAGGAATGTAGGTACCGACCCGCGTTCTGTGCAAAACGTTCAGCTAAGAAGCTTCTGCAGTCCCACTGAGAGAAATGTAGCAATATAACGTTAAATTATTTGTCACATGTACCTCACAGTGAAATAAGTTTCCCACTTATTCTAGTTCGGAAGCCGGGGGTCAGAGCGCAGGGGTCAGTCAGGTTACAGCGCCCCCTGGAGTGGATAGGGTGAAGGGTCTTGCTTAAAGGCTCAACTGTGGCAAACTGCCCCTGACGGTGTATTTACTACAATTTTAACTCTTTTCTTTCCTTGAAACTAGACTTACAAGTTTGTACAATCCTGACATTTTAGTTTAGTTAGAGCCCAAATACTTTAAACCATCATTTTAAGTACTAATTAATAGATTAATGATTGATCGTTAACATTCCTTCCGTGGTTTTGTTACACGTTAGCTGCGTTTTTTTTAATTTATTTTCTTCAGATCATTCTACCTAAAAGGACTTACTTAGTCTAAAAGCAATGTAATGGGACAGGATTATACTGCAAAAAAGTTTTAAAGCGTAGTTCAAAAACGTAGGTTTTAACCCGTATCCGTGCTCCAGTCTCAGTTTTAATTTGTATCGTCTTTTTTTTTTTCTTTTCTGTCCGGTCATCAATTGTTCGATGGCATTAATCAGAGTTTTATGTCTGTTTCAGATTGGGAGGATGCGATATGTCAGCGTCAGAGATTTCAAAGGAAAGGTGTTGATTGACATTAGGGAATACTGGACGGACCAATCAGGTGAAATGAAACCTGGGAAAAAAGGTGATTATATACTGTACAGTCAGATCTACAAGTACAGTGGAACCGTTCCAAATAATTCGTTCCGGAAGCGGGCTCGTATTCCAAAACACTCATAAACCAAATTTAATTTTCCCATAAGAAATAATGTTCTAATGTTCGTTATACAGCCCAAGAAAATAAATACATAAAAATTATTTATACAAAATATAAAGTAAAAATAAAACAAATTAACGTGCATCTTAAAAATCTTTGCCCGTCTTGTGGAACACTCGTAAACCACGTTACTCGTAATCCGAGGTTCCACTGTATTTAGATTTATTCTTTGATATTTTTACCTCTACATCACCACAACTGATGAAAAGAAGTGATCAAGATGTAACCAGTGCAGACTTTCAGCTTTAATATAAATAAAAAAATTTAAATGTTGCAATAACTATTAAATGAAGGTCTATTTTACTGATTCAAAAGTGAAAAGCCGATTAAAACTATTTAGATAAAATATATATATAATTTAAATGACATTTAACTCTAATGTGGTATTAAAGTGTGCTATAAATTTAGATGTTTTTTAAGACTGAGTGATGGTTTAATAAGATATAACTAGACAGAACCTTATATCAAATCAAACCGACTTTAACTTACAGATTGTTGCATGGTGTGAAGGTTGTATGCGTTTGGATAGTTTATGAATGTATATGAATTTATGAATATGAAATCTAGTGTTGCTGGAAGCGTTGTGAAAACTTGTGATGCGCTTTGTTGAAAAAGAAATCTCACACGCACTGTAACCTGCAAGCATTGGGGGACAAATCGTATACTTGAGTAAAAGTCAAATATTAATCAAGTAATGGTAGAAGTCCTGAATTTACATTTGTACTTGAGTAAAAGTACTTACTTTCAAATTTGCTTAAGTATGAAGGGAGCTTGTATTTAACTCACTGTAGTCTTTACGTCATATTAAGAGTCTCTCTCTCTTTTTCTTCCACTTCTATTGATCAATTCTTCCAACCTTTGAGAATGCTTAAATGTTTTTTGTTGCAGTTTTGCATAAAAGCCAGCAGATGGCGATATTACTGCATCAAATACTACACGCCACTGCAGTTACGTCACACGTAGTGTAAATGTAGTGAAGTAGAAAGTACAGATATTTATTCTAGGATGTAGTGGAGTAAAAGTAAAAAGTATCCACTAATGTCAAAGTTTTGATAAAGTTTAAAAGTAAATGTCCTTGGTTACCTTCCGCCTCTGCTTGTAATAATACTGAAGACCTGAAATATCCCTGTCCCTTCCTGTCTCAATAAAGGGGACGCCAATTCAACATTTAATGTGAGCATTCTTTTAAATGCATGTTAATTGTACCGAATCACCCTCAGGTATCTCGCTGAACCCAGAGCAGTGGAACCAGCTGAAGGAACAAATGTCGGACATCGACGACGCAATAAGAAGATTATAAAATCCGTCTGTGTTTCGGTGGGAGGGCTGGGTGGGGCAGAGTGTTTTTAGAGTTCCTGTTTTTTGGCATCTGGGTGCAAAAAAAAAAAGAAAGAAAGAAAAAAAAAAACATTTGTGTGGTTGTTTTTTTCCCCTTGAGCTTGTTTGCTAGGGATGCACCAATCCCAGCCTATTTTTTTTCTTTTCCTCTCCTCCTTTCCATTTTCAATACGACTTTAATATAAGCTCTGTAGTTTCTGATGATCCCCTATGACAGCCACCGAGCTGATTTATTATTATTATTATTTTTTTTTTTCTTATCTTTTGCAAGCCTCTGTTTAATAAGAGATATGTTCATGTGTGATATCTGTGTGTCAATCAATGCAGCAAGCGTTCATGGCATAAAATACATCAGTGGATCAGACTGGAAAATGTCAGGTCCAGTCCAGGCAGTATGGAACCGCTCGCTGACATTACTCCGTCTCGGGTTGGTGTGTCCCTGCTTGTTGCAGTAGAGTGTTTTTTCTTCTTCTTTAGTGATTTCTATGTTCCGAATTCGAACCTGTAACTTGTTGTTTGTAATAGATGGATTAAAGTTACCACGAGATAATCACTGCTTTGGAAATACCTTGTCACACTGTTCTGTATTTCTTTTTCTTAGTACATGTAATAAAGGGGTATGTTGTATGCCTGGGTGGTTTCTCAATCATGCATGTTTTATCATTTTCAGCTTTATAGTTTGTCACTTCAATGATGTGCTAGATAAATAGCGACTACTAGCCTGGCGTAAAATCAGCGCATCTCTGATGGATGACTGTCAGCTTTTTTCTTTTCTTTTTAAAATGTGGGCAGATTCACTGTTCGTTTTAATGTTGAACAGCTGAAGGAGGAATCGAGATGAAAATCTGGCCTTGTGTATTGCTCAATGCGTTCAGCATTGAGTGTGTGTTGCTTGCCTTCGCGTGGGAGCAGGAATTATAATAGTCCATACACCCACTCAGACATAGACCAGACTCCAGCGCAACAACAGCCCTTTCAGAGAACTGTCCAGAAGAGCCATCTTGCATCAATTGCATTTGCTGACCAAAATTAAATCAGGCTTGTAAATCACAGTAGCCACTGTATTGCCAGCACCGGCTTTTGCGACAACATGGTTTACGATGTTGCGTGCAAAGCCTGATATTGCTCAGGATTATGTTGCGAAGTAACTGCAGTGTGAAAATATCGTCCTTTATTTTATCCTGTATGTCTCGCTCGCTTTTTCTCCCTCTCTCTGTGTCGAAAGTGTCAGTAAGAGTGTCTCATCAGCGTTATAGTGTAAACAGAATGGACATTGAAAGTAAAAGTATTATATATGCAATATCAATCAATATTCACATTGAGTTGTGGCAGAACTAAAAAAAAAAAAAAAAAAGCATACAGGTTTTACATTTTTCTCCGTCACCAGTGGTAACCCAGATGCCAGTTACTATGGAGATGTTTTGTCACCATGGAGGGCTAATGTACTTCCAGAGAAAAGGAGGAGGTGATTATCATTAGGGCTATTGTTCATAATTCAAATGAACTGTATTAGTGGAGATTGTCTAGTTAGCACCAAAAAAAATTAATATTTGGAACATAAATGAAGGAAAATAGAGATGAGGCACTGACTGGAAAGAGAAAAAGGTTTATTAGATCATGCATTATGCAAGTTCTTATACATCTGCATATATGAGAGAGATTTGCAAGGAGTAAAATAATTTTAAAGAAAGGCAAATTTCTTTAGTGCACCACTAGGTGGCACTGGTGCTCTGTTTTTGACTTGCAGTGACAATCACTGTGATCATTTAAAATTTTATTATTATTATTATTTAGAACATTGCTATTTCTTGCTCCAAAAAACGTACAGTCAATACACCTGACAGTTATGCCAGTGGAACGGACGCTTCGCTTAAGGACCAAAAAGTCAGGTAAAGACTGTTATCTACAAACTTCATTCATGTAACGAAAACTTTTAAACTGTAATTTCCCTTGTACCTTTGAATTAGCTGTTTTTCCAGTGAAACCATGAGATAAGCCTTGTTCCATGAAAAACATGACTCCGTCCTGATATTGAATTTCCTCGCATGATAACTGCTTGCCGTAGATATAAAAGGAATTCATTTCCCCCCGAAACCCTTGACTGTAACACAAACGCACAGCACATATGCTGCCATTTCTTTGATTTCTAGGCCCAGCTCAAAGTGATTCATGATGAACACAATATTTAAATGGATTATATGGGGAATTGTCCTTTCGGAGTCACAGCTGTAGAATCATTCAGTGGAACAAGGGCTTGTTCAAATGATGGATGTTAAAAGTTGCTGTGCTGTGGTCTGCACGCATTTTAGTGGAAAAAATGTCCTTCATCCCATACACGCACGCGAGGCATGTCCTCCCCCATCCGCCCACTAAAAGGCACGCTCCCCGCCTGCTGTAAGTGGTTTGGAGTGCCTGTGCAACCTGCACCTGGAAACGAGGGCGACGTAGGCTGAGACTTGGCTGCTCGGCGAACGCCGCATTTCTTCCCCTGCATTATTTTATACTTTGATGGTTTTATGATGGATTGAGGGAAGAGTATCCTGGAAAAGACGGGGAAAAAGAACGGGTGAAAGTGGGTGTGCGCTGCTAGCTCAGGTCACCGACGCCTCTGTAGTCCAACATCTGCTTCCATTTGAAGTGTCTGCAATAAGTCCAGCGGCTGAACGGCAGCGGCTGTGGTTCCTCGCCTGACGCTTGTGTCACTGGTATCTGGGGTGCTGTGCCGCACGTCCGATTCCAGCCCTGTCCGGTACCACAGGAAAATGGAAATATAGAAGCGAATGTAGCTCATCGTTGGACTAATATCAGACAATCAGTGGTTTTAAAGGGCAGGGAGTGAGCAAAACATGAGGAAACGTCCTCAGCTCACTTTTTGATGAATGTCTCTGTCCCTGTTGTTTCACTCCATGGTGGCTAATATAACGGATCCCATTTCTGGGAAGGAATGCGCTCTTCCATAGAGATGTGAAATTCATATTGATTGGGGCGTCTCGAGTTTCATGTCCGTGACAGGGATGATATTGGCTAAACCCCTGGCTTGGCTGTAAAATGCAGCCAAATCTTTTCCATTATCTTTACAATGGATAGATCATAGTTTACAGGCCAGTACTTGACCTTCCATCGGGAATGAAATCATTCATATTGTGGGGAAAAAAAGAGTGACGTTTATTAGTACATCGGCATAACGTATATTTGTTTGTGAGCGGGAATGAATCGACTCCATGTCCTCATTCCTTCATATTTCGTTTCCAAACCTTGCAGACCTTCTTATATTTCTAAAGTAGTCTATAAGTAGAAATAGTTCTCCAGGCTTGGTGAAGGACTTCTGCTGATGCAGATCAGGCCGGTGATTAGAATACTGCTGATGCTGGATGCTGAGTGATCGCCACGGACGAGAGGGGAAATGAGGTTGCTGCAGAGAACCGATTTTGAAATATTTAGGCACTGGTGGCACAATGATTAGCATAGGCCTTGTACTTCCAGGGTTCGATTTCCACCTCATGTCAGCGAGTGTACTCTGTACTCTGGTTTCCTCTCACAGTCCAAAGACATGCAGGTCCCAAAGTGCCTTATTCAGAGCGAATTACAAGGACTCAGCAGGTCATGGTGGGGTTTGAACCAGGACCCTTCCGGACCGTAGTCCAACACCTTAACCACTGAGCTACCCCTACCAAACACTCACACCTCGTGCCCGTAATCTCCTGGGACAGGCTATCCAGGTCAGGATAAGTGGTATAGAAGATCAATGAATGAATGAATGATTTTGCAGCCTGTTGCAATAAAAACATTTGTTCCCATTTCTTTAATTTAATTGAGTTTAATATGAGGAAATGAGGGGTAGCTACAGACTCGAACAGCATGGTATGGCTGAAATAAAGAGTAAAAACAGGCATGAACAATAACTTTGTCCGTAATCATATGCCAAACCTTTGTAACTTTTTTATATGGTTGTGCAAATCGTTAAGAAATTTGCAGGTGTAAGACCTTTTTTTGGACTCTAATAAATGTAAAAAAAAAAAAAACTACTAAATGTAGCCCTTTAAATTCCTAAAACATGTCGGCAGGTCCGGCCTTACATTGTCATTCTCATTACTACATACCGTTCTTATTAGTGTCACTGCATAATAAGCAAAGCATTCAAGAGTTAAACCTCCTAAATTCTCAGCCTATTATTGAGTTATTCATTGTAAATCTTATTTTTCAATAATGTCTATGAACTATTCAGTCACTACAGTGACAGTTATATAAAAAGTATGTAATTACAGGGGTAAGGAATGCAAGTCTGGAACTGCGGACGAATCCTGGCAGCTTGAGACGTAACGGCGATGTTTAACTGGTCCAGCGTACACACTTTTATTTGTCCAGCATTGTCCATCCAGCTACTAAACCTGCTGTAACTGGCCCGACCTCCAGTCCTGCCTTAAAGTGGAGTGGAACATGTGCTGATTGGTGGAAGCCTCAGCCGCAACATGGGCTTTTTGCAGCGGGAGGGTTTCACTGTCAGCATGCCGTCGAGCCGCCGGCAAGGTGAGCAGCAGCAGGGGCTCGGCGCTGCCCGCAGCTGTTGACATTGGCTGGGGTGCGCTGAGGAATGCAGCAGGCCTTGTTGATGACTTTACCCCCCCCCCCCCCCTTCTCTGCTGGGGCTGAGCCACTTCATTGCGCCAGCTGCGGGACCCCGCTGAGCCAAGTCTCCTCGAGGTCATCTAGAGGTGCCCTTGACCTGCCCGATTGTCTACACTCATAAATATCTCATAAATACGCCCAGCGATAGAGAAAGACTTGAGTTTGTCACAGCCAGCTTAGGAATTAGGAAAGAATAGTAAAGCATGCCTGAGGGCTCTGGGGTCTCCCACCTAATGAGCTGGATTTTCTTTACCTTTGGCTCGACAGAGCATGCGGTATAAGAGTGTAAAGCAGCCCAGCTGCCTGGGGTGATGTAGCCCAGAAGGTCAGCGCATATCCTCAGCGCCTCGTAGAGCCGAATTCCTGTGTGGCAAAGCATTATGCAATAAGCTGCACAATGCTTTCCAAAGAACTCGAACTGGTTCCGTTAATTCTCCGTGGACTCAATTAAGATTGTAAGTGAAAAATTGACTTTCTGTCTCACTCAAAGCGAGTGAACCAAAAAAGAAAAACAGAGCGACGTCAGTCATGTATGTGGAAAGTATTTGCCGTGGTCTTGTAGACTTATCAGTGGAATATCTTACCGAAGAAAAAAGCCTGAGTAGAAAACAATTTGATTGTATTACCGCTAAATACACCGTGCAGACTCCGAGCAATAACGTCACATGTCTCTTACTTATGCAGTGGAAAATTCACCCAACCATATAATTCCAGGTAACAGTAGAAGCAAATGGTGTGACTAAAGAGGGCGGGGGGGGGGGGGGGGCATAAAAATTGTTGGAATTT
>JAQQZT010000014.1:16160805-16198816 GCA_030068275.1 Clarias platycephalus
TACAGCATCACCCGGGGATCGAACCAGCGATCTCCGGATGATAGGGCGAGCGCTTTACCACTGCGCCACTCGGAGGCAAAGCCAAGCGTCTTTGCCAAAAGATGCTCAATTCTAATAGTCAAAATTGAGGATAATTTCATAAAAAAAATTATACAGGAAGACCAATATCCTAATTCAGGCTATACAGTTGACTTTTTAAAAAAGTTGATGTTCATCCACATTGTCCCCATAATCTATGGTGTTTTATGGCTCCAATCAAGACAAGACATCATGAGTACCTGTATTATAAGCATGAAACTCAGTAAAGCGTATTCATATTGGGTATTTGTAACCATTTGTATATCCATCCATCCATCCGTCTAGGAACCTCTGTAGGACCAACTAGGCCAGTGGTGATTACCATTGTATTTATTCTCATTTTACGCCCATTGTAGGACCTCCGGTCAACGTTCACACACTCGTTCACACATTACAAGCGATTTATGGGACACCAATTAGCCTATTCTGCATGTCTTTTTACTGTGGAAGGAAACCAGAGTACCCAGAGGAAACCCACCAAGCACAGGGAGAACATGCAAACTCCATGCACACAGACTTCACGGTCGGTGCACAGAGCAGGAAAACCGAAAACGACCTATTGTAATGTACTTGCATGCATATCAACTTTGATTTAAGACAGACTTGAAAATATCGAATTGTCCCTTTAAGGCATAAACCTTCACAGAATGGATCTGCACCGAGAGTTTATGTAGTGACCCAGATTTGGTCTACATTAATCGTAGAGGCATTCTGTTCGGTCTCATGATGTTCATAAACTGAATTGTGGGATTTGGAACTCGAGCTGCTCTCCGAAAAAGCAGGAAAGCAAGTATTTATTACTGATGTTTCATAATCATGAGTTTCACATTCACAAAAGTTGATGCATGGAGCTAACACATGACAATATCGAACCTGAATGGCGTTTCAAACGGGCCCAGGTGTTTTCTTCAAGGTTGTCATATTTCTAGACTGAACAATGAAAAAGCCTGTCATGGTGTGAGAGAACAAAAGAGAGGACATCTGGGATAACAATATTTGAATGCCACAAATGATTAAGTCTATAATGATTAGAAAAGTCAAGAACATAAGATTATAAATTTGTAAGCATGTCCACATGTAAATGTTTTTTTAAAGAGTAAATTGTAGGGTGATTAAACTCATACATTTTATTCCACTCTCCTTTGCTTTCATTGGCAGGGGACATCACAACAACCTAATCCATTGGAAAATAAATCCTTTAACTCTGACACTATATATATATATATATATATATATATATATATATACACCTCTCTTAGGCTGTTATAGCATTAAATCAGAATTATTTGGTTTTCCTCATGGTGATGGTGGTTGAAAGTATTTATTCCCATGTATGCAGTATTTATTATATTTATACCATTAGAAAAAAGGACTTGACCAAAGATGAAGACTGAAGGCTTGGGGAGCATCTAAATAGAATATATATGTATTTATAAATGGCAGTTTGCTTGCATTTATTTAAAATATCCCAGGATTGCCCACATGTGTTTTAAGATAAAAACTAAATAAAATAGTTTTTTCTGTAGAAAGAACAATTTTTTCCAACTGAATCATTGCATTTTAATGTTTATAGTATCCTTAAAAGAAATGCCTGGCCAAAATACACTATATAGATAAAAGAATTTGGCCAAACGTGTGAATTATTAAATTCAGGTGTTTCAATCAGGCCCCTTATCCCCAGTGAAGGGCAATCTTAATCCTTCAGCAAACCAAGACATCTTGGACGATGCTACGCTTTCAACTTTGTGGCCACAGTTTGTGGAAGACCCTTTTCTATTCCAACATGACTGTGCCCCAGTGCACAAAGCAAAGACTATAAAGACATGGTTTGATGAGTTTGGTTTGGAAGAACTTGACTGGCCCGCACGGAGCCCTGACCTCAACCCCATCAAGCCCCTTAGGGATGAACTAGAACAGAGATTGTGAGCCAGGCCTTCTCGTTCAACATCAGTGCCTTACCTCATAATTGATCTACAGAATGAATTCCCATAGAAACACGCCAAAATCTTATGGACAGCCATCCAAGAAGAGTGGAAGCTGTTATAGCTGCAAAAGAGGCACCAACTCCATATTGAAGTATATGTTTTTGGATACATTGCAGGTTTGGCTAAATACTTTAGCCATATAGTGTAAGTCATACAGCCTAATTTGTTATTCGACCGCCTTTAGCTTTAATGTGTATGTGAATGTGGCGGCCAGTTCATGGGTGAAAATGCTCCTAGAACCAATGCTTTTGTAGTTTGAATCCCGGAATATACCCGTACCATCAGGGAAGAAAAAGAAATCCCATAAATGTGATATCCTGCTCATTAAGGTAGGCAGCTGACTTGATTTTATTGCCACATAACATTGCTGAGGCAAGACCTGATGAACTGAAGCAACCCCAGATCATAACTCATAACTGCTTGTGCAGTTGCCACCATGCATGATAAGTGCCTTGCTTTATGCTTTACACTTGTCTGTTTTATTTATACTTAGGTAATTATTATAACTTGCTGATTAACCATCATACAAATCCAGATCTATTCTTAGATCAATGCAATATAAATTTTCCATATTACATTGTTCTGATTTAAAATAAATAGTCTAATGTGTATTGTACTCTTAACCAATGACCAAAGGTTAAAGAGGTCTTATAATCTAACATGATTGTAATCATGCCTGTCCAGATCCCAGAAGAAACCTCCAACTCAGACAAACACTTGAAAGTCTTTGGCGCATGCTTGCTTGTCCCATATTAGATAAGAAACCAAATTAGTTTACACAAATCAAGATGCTATATAAATATTTTGCTCTCACATTACCCCAAGAGAGCAACCATGTAAAAAGCGACGTCAGCCACTGACACTAATGGGTCCGACATGATTTAGACTGCAGAAATTAAGGAGACACATTTAACACATCTGATTTATACTATAATGAGAGTGTGACTTGTAAAGGATCAGTCCATCTCAGTGCAGAAGAATTGCATCTGACTGTGGGAACTGTACACACAATCATTCACCACCACGTGCACATTACAGAAACTCAGCTGGGAGTTCTTGCCACTTCCCCCATATAGTCCTGACCACCCACCAATCTATTTTCACATGTCTGGGGCATTAAAGGAGTTCCTGGGAGGCCAGTGTTCCAGATGTATAGCAGGCAGTCCGATTATGTTTTTCTAAGTTGATGGTATCCAAGCACTAGTAAAACTCTGAGATAAGTGCATTAGTGTAGCAGGGGATTATATAGAGAAATAAATGTAATTTTTACTCTCTTATTCTGTACAGTGACAAGGCCTGGTTTGACTTGAACACCGTGTGATAATGGAGGTTATACACAAGGGTTATAGAGAATATAGTATGAGTATGTAGTAAGCAGCAACAACTGGCTGGCGTTGCCAGTTGTTCCTTTACTATGAGGAACAAAGAATTTCCCTAAACTAATAAACTAATAGGCAGTTGTAGCTCAGTAGGTTAAGGCTTTAGGTTATTGGTCAGAAGGTCCGCAGTTCAAGCCCCAGCTTCACCCTGATGCCACTGTTGGGTTTTGAGCAAGGCCCTAACACTGTCTGCTCCAGGGGCACTGCACTGTATTATGCCTGACCCTGCACTCTGACCCCGGCTTCCTACATGCTGGGATATGCAAAGAAAAGAATTTCACTGTGCTGTAACGTGTAAGTGACAAATAAAGGCTTCTTCTTTTAGAAAAATATCATTTTTGGTTTATTGATGATGCGGTGTAGAAGGCCCTGAAGCAAAGTCAGGATCTTAGAAAGCGGACAGTCCGCCAAGTCCAGCTGATAAAGTTAACAGTATGTGCACAGCTCTTCTGTTAGGGTTTACTGAACTGCTTACTTAATCAAAGTACTCAGTTGGCAAGTCAGCAAATGGGGCCTTTTATGTAACTTACTTGAGTGAAACTGACTATGTCTAATTGTCCAAGTTGTTTGAAAAATCCAGGATGTTCAAACTAGTGAATGCAAAAGTGGGAACCAAGGCCTTGCTGACCATTTCAGGACTACAGAGAGGACCATTTGCATATGAGGGATTGTATAGCTACTGTACCATTATACTAACCGTTGGCTAGTGATGGATGGTTCCACCCGGAGGAAATTCTGTGCAAGGCAGTGACAGATGCTTGATCTCACGCTTCCTTGATGATTAAAAAAAACTGACTATCACAACAGTGAGAAAGACTTTGGAGCCAAATACAGGCAGACTGGTTGATAGGTTCTGACCTTATACCAGGTTGACGTCCATTACCTCTGCGGCCACACACTACACCCTTCCTGTATCCATGAAGATGATCTCTCTCTCCTATGGAGATTTACTCCCAACTGGACTCCCTCTTTTTTAGGAATGTCCTGAATTGGCGGTAAGCCCGAGCCTTGGCAGCTTTTCCCTGACACAAGGAGAAGTTTTAGTATGGCCTCACCTAAACTGCGTGACCTGATTGGGTATTGAGGAAATCTCTTCTGAGGTCACAGTGAGAGCGATGATGATAGATACCTGCTAGATGGCCTACTCCTTTGTGAGGACACACAGAAGCCAGTCATCTAAATACCCTGACACTACTCAAACAAAAAACCTCAGTAAGCATCTGGGGCAAGGGGAACATCAAAGTAAGCATGGTGTTAGTCAACAGATGGCAACCAGTCCAGCCAGGGAAGTCTTTCACCAGTAACTTTTTCCAAATGCCTAAATGTAAACTTACCAAAAAAGGGGGATGGAGAATGACTTCAAGTTGTTAAGATGTAGTAGTGGGGGAAAAATGCAGCCCCTCCTGTCTGAAGGTGCTGTAGTGTTCATGTTGTTCAAGACATGAGAAGGATAATTATTGCTTTATTTATTGCAAATACTGCATTATACCCATATTTTGTTACACAGTCCCACAAAGATATTGTCTTACACAGCTCCGAATGAGTGTTACTTTGTACCGATACTTCAAGGGTTTAGGTGTAGTTAAGGGTTCCAATCTTCGTAAAATGGTGGCACATGGAACTCTTTCTGAGACACAACTATAGTCTTGGTCATGTTTCTGCATAAAGTTCCTCAAAAGAAACAACCTGATGTATTCTTAAAGCTTCTTTATTTAACTCCTTTTTCTGTGCTATTCAGTATCGACACTGTTACATGGTGGCACGGTGGCCTAGTGGTTAGCACTGTGGCCTCGCACCTCCGGGATCGAGGGTACGATTCTCATCTCGGGGGCTGCGTGACGTTTAGATGTACTCCGGATTCCTCCCACAGTCCAACGACATGCAGATTAGGTTGATTAGATGTTCCCAAAATTGCCTGCACTTTGTACGGTGTCTGTGTTCCCCAGCTCATGCCCAAAGTCTCCTGGGATAGGGTACAGGACCTCGCAAGTCTGTAAGCGGTTTAGAAGATGAATGAATTAAAGTTCTAGCTCAGAAAGTGTTATACTTGGAATTATTGCTGAAATCTGAAAGAACTCTTAAGATTATCCCAGATGCATGACCCATATACTGATTTGGAGCTCAGGTTAAAACTTTTTTAAATTATTGGATTCTTGGTATCTATGGGGTCTTTATAGGACACTCGTTGAAATAGTTGGAAAATCAAAATTTCAAGATTTTTAACAGAACTTTTTATTACTTTAATGATTATTGAATTTTTTTCATTGTTGTCATTTATTGTTGCAAATCAAGGTCATTGAAGTACAGTATGGCTCTTTCCCTGTCTATGGTAATAAAAGTATATATAAAAAATATTTTTAAAAAAAACACAGATAAAGGCATATTTATTTAAAAATATGTGCAAAAAACTAAACTAAAAAAAAAAAAAAATTAGTTTTCTACGAATATGTGTATTTTTCCTGAACTACTTATACTGACACTTGTAAGCTAGCAAAAGTGGATTTTTCGCCTGATAAAGGGTTAACGCAGCACTCAGATCATTTGTGTGAGGGGAAAAAAAAAACTGCTGGGAAATAACATGTCCAAATAGTGAGAAAAAAAAAAAACAGCTCTTCAGCTCTTGACTCTGAGCAAACACGTCAGTATTTCATGGCAACCCATTGTTTGTTTGACCCCCATGTAAAAGTGATCCTACCAACTCCTGATGAAACTTTTTCTGTTGTTTCTGATAGCAGTCAGGCAAATAAAAATAAATCAAATCCAGCTCACATGCAATGTTACTTGACACTATGTTGTCGTAACAGAAATTACATTTCAAGTTGCATTTCGGAAACCGCTACAGATGCGCCATACCGTTGTGACCTTTGTCCTGTGTACAATAGGGACGAGTTAATGATTTCTTTCTCTATTACTGTACCTTATCCCATAAGGTCCGAACGAATCAAAAGTGGTACACTATCGTAAAAAATATGTAAGTGCTTTAGGAATATCACGATGGCGATGCTTTCAGTAAGGCTTTTCTTTTAGTATTTACTTAGTACACAAGTTTAGTAGACTGAGGTCACGGGAATCTGAATGGAGAGGGGTGAAAGAATGACACGGACACAATGAAAAGTCTGGAGTAATGCCTGCAGTGGTGATGGCCTTTCCAGGAACCAATGAGCAGTCTAGTGTTTGTTGATATTTCCCACACTTATACCTTGTGGTCACTGTTTGTGCATGTGCTAGTTACTGCTTGTTCCACAAAGATACAAAAAAAAAAAAACAGGGATCTCAGGCTACATCACCTGGAAAACTGACCAAAGGTTTATTGGACCTTTAAAGGTTGGAGCCGAACGTGAAATGAATGATCTGAAAGTTATGGGGCATGTCTTTATTTACCAGGTTGATCAAACTCTTGCTTTCCGTTAGTACTAATTTTTATTTTAGTGTTTCATAATTAAATATTTTAATAAAGTGTTTCATTTGCTTGGTGCTTTTACTCATTTCTCCAGACATGGTCGAATTAATTACAGTGGGGGGAAAGGAACAGTTGCTAACATCTGAGCATAACTGCACAGATTTAATGAGGTCAGGAAAAAACTGATATCACACAAATTTCAGCTCGGTATCACTTACATAGAGTGGTTGAAGAGCAGCCGCACTCGTATAATTTTATTCAAATAAAAAAAAGAACGATTTGAAGACGTCAATCATCTGACAGTAAAGAATTGTCCCATAATTAACAAAGGCTGTCTTAGACGCAAATCACATATTGTCCCTTTTTATATAACCACATCAAAGTTTGCATGCTCACGCATTACTAAATACATCACACTGTACATTAGCCATGCATAAGACTAAATAATACCTCATTTTAATTTCCATCTTATATTGACATGGTTGAAGTACAATTTCGGAGCACGAGACCTTATGATAACATTTTTGCTAAACAGATGTTAAGAATCTCGAATCTTGATAAATGAGGTACTTTCCTCTTGAAGTCCTCTGATTCAAACAAATTTAACAAATAAACATAAACTGCTATTACCCTGGCTTCCGTGATCTGGTATATCCACAAACATTCACTATAAAAACAAACATTTTCGGCCTGCCCTGCAGACGGTGTGTACTGCCGAAGACGATTGGGAATGTGTCTGATAAGCGCACCGTCTCTCCCTTTGAAACCCAGGAGTGTGAGTCCATGGTGAGTACCAGCATCCCCCACATGCCAAATGATAACGAGCATCTACCTTCATGAAATGGATGAGGAAGCAGAACGGTTTCTTTTACTTCAAACTGCTCGGTGTGTTGTTGCGGCTTTGAAAGGTTAATCGGAGGACAACTGCAAAACTAATATTGAATATACTCCCTGTACGTTTTTTATACAGTACTGTGCAAAAGTCCAGAGAGTTCCTCATATTGAATTTAAATTAAACGATGTAGAGGAGGCACGGTGGTGCCACAGTCCAAAGCCATGCAGATTTTACTTCATTGACATTGTGTATGTTCTCTGCAATGGATTGGATTGGCGAGGTATCAATGGATCAATGGTATCAATGCCTCCTGCCTATAATCACTTTGGATAAATGACCTGTAACAGGATAAGTGGTATAAAAGATGAATGAATGAATGAATGATTGAATGAAGAAATGATAGCACATGTTTTACTGTGACAGGTTGCAAAGTGCCTAAAGATACAATAAAAAGAATTGGTTGTTTATGTACCAATCTCAGCAGCAACCTCATTTCCCCTCTCGTCTATTCCATCCACTCAGCATTCAGCATCACCACTATACTAATAACCTGCCTGATCATCTGTCATCATCTTCACCTGTTTCTCACCGGTTCATGTCTTAAGTTAGACGTTTTTTATTTTTAAAATGTTTTAATGATTTACAGGTCATTGTGAGGCTTAACAAGCAAACAAAGAAAAATCATTCCTCTGAAACTGCTCATTTACAGGGACTGGATTAAAAACGAGATATAAAAACTTGCAACGAATACGAGACAAAAACGTCTTTGATAAAGCCTGGAGAACTATTTCTCAAGACTAAATAAAAAAAATACAAAAACGTCTGGCTCAAAATATGAAGAAATGAGGGCTGGCTCATGACTTTTGCACAGCACTGTACAGTATATCTATATTCCCATGTGCCCCCATGCCAGTGCTTGAGTGCTTGACCATTTGAACCTAAAATGCATTAGAAATATATTTATGCTCATTCTATGATGGATGGCAGCTGTAATTTAGCAATCATGCTGGGATAACATTTTGAAATGCCTGCACTCCCATGGAGTTGCCCTTGATATAATTTGTGAATTGCAAATTCCCTTCAAATCATTTGTTCACAGTGGGAAAATTACACGCCAAGCCCTAGGCACATCAGGTTACAATGGCGTGATTGACATTATTAAATGGCACCCCATCTAGTCTTTTACTTTTAACTCTTCTTTTTTTTTTTCTGTTCTAAAAAAAAAAAAAAAAAAAAAAAGTTTACAGAGACTCTAGTTAAAAGCGTGTATTAGAAAATAAGCTTTCAAGAGCTTTATCAAAAATGTATAGCTTTCAGGGCATGAGAAGCTTGACGGTGCAACTATAGGTTCTTTCCTTAATAAACTTCATATGCAGCTTGGTTACTAAACAACAAGCGCTCGCTGCTCAGCCAAGCCCTCTCAGCACCTGTATTGTAGCCTGATTTCATCTGAGAAAATTACAGGCACGGCCCTCTCTTTCCCAGCATCGTTTACATTTCCAATCCGCTGTAAAAACAGGGACAAGACTCGAGTTTGTTTGGCCAACATAGTAACTCATGCTACATTCCTCAAAAGCTTATTATCATTAGTGTATCCTTTGGTTACTTACATCTCTGTCTCTTTCATTATTCTTTCAGACATTTCAGTAATTCCAGCTGTGCACTGCCTTTGTAAAACTCGTGCAGTTCAAACCAGAAAGTATTCTTGGCCTCTGTGTGAGATGGTGATGGTAAGCTTTGATTGTTTTTTTTTTTTTTTTTTTTTAATAAATTTGCATCCCCCAAGTTTAAAAGAAAGGGGCAATAAAATAAAATAAAAATAAAAAAAGTGGTCATGACTTACACGTTGAGGTAAAGGCTAGATGTTGTCCAGCAGCTGCTTAGATGGCATGCCATACCAAGGCCATGTGCTACAATACAACGCTCTTAGGAACACGCAAAAAGTGTGGTATTAACACATCCGAGTATCAAGCGGTGTCAGATATTTTATTGACTTGGAGCGTATCGAGCTGGCCGCCATCAAACAAAAAACATGTGGCTTTCTGTGGAGTTCACTGACAAACCGAGAAAGAAAGAAGCCCAGTTTGAATATTTTACACACCAAGCACAGTCCTTATGCCAATGCAGTGAATGATCAGCATGAGCATTATCTTGCTATGCATGATGCCATAAACAGATTGTTTTTAACTAATCACTGGGGATACAAATTTATCCCACATGGCGATAATCAGTAGTATAAAGTGCATTTCTCTCGAGGCCATTTATAAATGCAAATCATGCACATCTGGAGCTGATCTGACCCTGAGATAATCCCACTCTAACACTTCTCTCATTCATTTCTGATCTGTTGTAGCTTAGAGTCAGTAAACAGCCATTTACATGAAGAATGTTTGAAACCGAGCCATCATACCATCAAGAATCATGTGCAAATCTTATACGTGTTCTCACTAAATCTTGGACTTTTCATCAGCCAAACATCAGAGCATTCCTTTTTACGAGATTCAGTAAATGTTCCGTAACACCCCGCAGTTTTATGATTTATGAAAAAATGTTTAGGAAATATGTTTTGGCTCGGCCTCTGTATCTGTCATTGTAGTGCCAAAGAAGTGCCAAACCAAATTACCCATCAGCCCTGGTATGTTACCTGTCCTTAGTCAACTGTGTCTTGTTTTTTCATGCTTTGTTTTAACACCGCCACAGTTCATCTATACTGTTAACGCTACAAAACATTAACACTGATTATGAATCATATACCAGTAAACTGGTGACAGGATCATGGGCATCGCCAAGGCTCATCTATGAATGTTTGGAGCAAAGGTTAGCCTGTCTGGTCTGATCACACAGAAAAGCCAGTGCAGCACAAAATCGGCAGAAGAAGTCAATGCTGGTCATGATAGAAAGGCACCAAAACACACTGTGAATTGGTCCCACAGACTCAAAGAGCCCAAAGACTCAAAGAGCCCAAAGCCACCAACCCCACCTCCAACTTCCGTAGATCCATATCTGATTGATTACCCATGGGATGCACCAGACAAACTATTCCGATCCACCCATCAACCCTCAGCATCACTACTAACATCCAGACACCACAGCACACCCCGAGAGATCTTGTGGTGTCATGCTTTAATGGGCCAGAACTGCCCAGGTGGCACAAGGGGAACCTGCACAACATGCAGCATAACAGTAATATCAAGAGCATTTGCAAAACTCATCAAGCACCATGATGAAACTGTGAAGACCATCCCAGGAAAGCAAGACCAAAACTTACCTTTGCTGCAGAGGAGAAGTTCATTTAGAGATACCAGCCTCAGAAATCACCAATTAACAAACAGCAGCTCGGATTAGAGCCGTTAGGCTTTACAGAGCAGAGTAGATGATTCATCTCAATATCAACTGTTCAAAGGAGATTATTGCATATTTCGGACGCATTCAGCATTGCTTTACAATGTAGAAATAAATAAAAATCGGGACGAGCATGGAGTTAGAAAGTGATCCCAAACTTTTTGATCAGTAGTGTATATCACTCTTGGTCTAGTGTCATATAGCTGTTTTGGCTGTTGTTTGTACCGCAGTCTCATTCTTGTCCAGTATGGGCTTTACTCAATAGCCATAGATAGATCATAGATAGAAATAAGATGGATATTTAAAATGGTTAAATCACATATTTTAAGCCGCTCACTTGAACGCCTCTTCCAGTTCAGGGGAAAAAAAAAAAAAAAAAAAACGATAAAAAGGTATTCAAGATACATAATGGCCTCAAGGTTTAAGGTTTAATAAAGACAGCAAATCTGACATTTTCAGGACATAACGGCATGTTTCTAAGAGACCAGTTTCAAGTGTTTAGTTAAGAAAGGCTCATTAAATAATGGTAATAAAGTCACACGCCCAACATCCATTATTACAGTCTTGCCATATAGGATTACTGAAACTAATTTAAGTGAATTGTCAAAGGTTCACAAACTAAGTCCCTTGCTGTGCTCTTCATGTCAGTTCACAGATAATTGCCTTTCTTTTTGTCTAAGAAACCAGTCGACAGTTCAAAGCTCATGGCTCTGACATACCGTATTGCGTCCTTGGCAACAGACAGAACAATGAAGGAACTCGGCAGAGTAATGGTCACCTATTTGGAGATTTATGTTGTGCCATATAAGTAATGATTACACAGACACTTCATGTGGGATGACAGATTTCCATGTCAGTTGCACTCGGCCAAAACACAGAAAATGTGTGTGTTAAAGAAGATACTTCTGAAGTTTATGCAACATGGAAGTGACCAAACTTGCTTACCTAAAAATTTCAAGTTGCTAACTCTTTTTGAAGAGATGATTTTATATATGTGATGTGCCCCGCTAGTTTTTCAGCGTTATACAGTACTGTCTCGTTTCAAACAATAATAACTTAAATGAAAATGGAAATGATTCATATTTCTTTATTAGTATTGATACTAAAATGGGTGTAAGCTTCTAGAAGTTCCTTAAATTTAGGCATTCCAAGCAAAATTAAAGTATTTTTTCCCAAATCTGTAGTGTCCGTAAACATTTCAAATTTAAGTTGCAATATCTTAACAATTTTGCATTTTAGAATAATAAAATTTTTCAGGATTTTGTCTTTTCATGTGAATTCTAAATTGGCCAAGTTTCATCTGAATGACAGTTAAGATCGTTGAAAGATTTGAATTACGGACACTACAGACATAAAAGGGCATGAAATTGTATATAGCAAATGTGTTTCTTTTTATCTGATAAAAATATAAATGTGTATGCATATATACAAATAACGCAGCATGGATCGGTAGATAAGAAGCATTAGTATTATGAAAAACGTTGTTATATGATCCTATCTGAAAATTCCCATTTTCACCTAGGTGAGTCGCTTTTTAGCATGAATTGCCTGTTTTGGCTGATTACATTTCCTAACATTGTCATTTCACTTAACATTACTTGTGATTGTTGATGGGTTAATTTAGTATTCAGTTCAAACAACACATGCAAACTTGATCAGTATGTATAAGTTATATTATATTATATTATATTATATTATTAAGCATACCTAAGTTCCAATGCTCACAATGTGCTTTTATGTTAGCTGGAACTATATGTACAGTACTAGTGAACAATTTATACAGTAGCTGGCCATAACTAGTAAAGATATGAGAAGAGGCATCTACTTGTTTTCCTGTGGTCTAACATTCTTTACAGCTGACTACAAATTAACCAAATTATGTTCTAATAATAAAGAATTGCATATTTAGTGCATTAAAAGACTTTATGCATTTTTAGTCTTATGCAAATGTAAAATCTATAAAGAATGTTTATAATTGTGTTATTTAAACTTGGTTACTCTACATTAGCTTGCCCATGTGCAGATTTGAGCTTACAGTCGTGTTGCCTTGTCCTTGTCCGATAACACCTTTAAAAAAACAGAAAAATGGAAGTGCACAATGACGTCAAGTGCTCTTTTATCTCTGGACTAAACAGGTCGCACATCAGGAGGTGAGTAAGAAAAACTAACATAGAGAACAGACTCTGTGAAAAAAAAAAAGTCCCCATTTTTCATATTGTTACCTAAGGGCCAGGACTTGCCAGCATTTTTTTTTTTTTTTTTTTTGGATATCTCCTTCTTACAAATAACTACCTTGGGCTCGAGCAGGATAAGAAAAGACAGGACTAAGCAAGAGCAGCCTAGCATTAATAGTAGCTTAGAGACTTTTCCTAATAGCTAGTCTACTGTAAATGGTATTGACAGTGTAGGAATGGTGGACGGTTAAAGTGGCATAGCCTAGTAACAGCGCTGTCAGGTGGCAATTGAATTAGATGGCTAGACAAGTTGAGACACCACTGTCTGGCAGGAACCGAGGCCTGGGTCTGGTTACTGTGCTGCCAAATGGGCTCAATACTGATGAAGTGTGACCACTTGACATTCTGCAGACGCCTGAGGGTGTTCAAGTCAAAGAAATCAAGTTCCTTTGTTGCTGAGTACATAATGTTTTGCTGTTCGGAGGAGGACAGACCGAAGCATTACGGAAAAATAGGGTAAAATATACAATGTGTGTACAGTACTTTGCAGAAATCTTGAGCCACACCCCATTTCTGCATATTTTGCTTCCAAAGACTAGATTTTCTTGTATTTTTTAATGTAGGCTTGAGGAATAACTTTAAAGAACTTTTTTCGCTCACATTTTTAGCAATATTTTGTCTCTCATTTTCAATCCAGTCCCTGTACCTAAGGAACGATTTGTGTTTGTTAAGCCACACAGTGACCTATCATTCAACAATAAAAAAAACATCTAACTTAAGGCATCAAACAGGTACAGATGATGTCAGATGATCAGGGTGGTGATTGGTATACTGGTGATGCTGAATGCTGAGTGGTTGGAACAGATGAGAGGGGAAATGAGGTTGCTGCTGAGGTAGTTACTGTACATAAACAACCGATTTTTAAATGATATCTTGAGGCACTTTGCAGCCTGTCGCAGTAAAAAATTTTTTTCCCAATTCTCTAATTGAATTTAATATGAAGAAAAGATTTTTGCATAACCTTGAATCTTAGACACCATATTACCTTTAGTACAAATTTTGCTATATATGTTGATTATGTCTGCAATATTGTATACAAAATCATTACATATTTCCAAAAAACTTAAAAGCAAATATAGAAGAATATTCGCATGACTGTAAAGAAAAGAAAATATTTCATAACAGACTAGTTTTCAGATAGAAAAAAAAAAAAACATAATGTAGGCTTCTGGGTTTAAGGGATTAGGTTAAGCCTTTATTTGACACATATATATTACAGCACAGTGAAATTCGTTCTTCGCATATCCCAGTGTAACTGGGGTCAGAGCACAGGGTCAGCCATGCTGCAGTGCCCCTGGAGCAGATAGGGTGAAGGGCCTTGCTCAAGGGCCCAACAATGGGGATTGAACTTCCGACCTTCCGATCAGTAACTCTGAGACAAAGTTACCAGAAGAACTCATATTCTCCAGCACACTAAGTAAAACCTAACTGTACTTATGTTTAACTTACAGTACTTGGGCACATAGGGGGAAAAATGCCAGGAAGAAAACATGCCTTTGAAGACATAAATAAAAGAAAGTTCTATAAAGAGCACTAAATAAAGAGTAATAAAATAACACAATCAATATTTGGTGAGAAAACTCTTTGCTTGAAAATTATTATCAGTGTTAGATACAAATTTATGCAGTATTATATAGATAGATATATAGCCCACTCTTTAATAAAACTGTAGACACTTACAGAGAATTTCTAATTGTTTTAGTAAATTCAGGCCAAAAGCCTTTTTGCAAAATAGCAAAAAAACAAAAAACAACAAAGCATAATGACTTAACTTAAACTTCGGAATGAAATGAACACAATAATTGTCTCATTGTTTTTCATCTCTTCTTTAATTTTTTAATATTCCAAATAATTTTACATACTGTACACACACATCATCTGTAACCATCGCATTAAAATGATCTTGCACTTGTTTCTGTGTGTGTATGAGAGAGCGGGAGAGACCTTACATGTGAGGATAAGCAGTGACTTTATAAATGTAAAAATGGAAGAAATATTCCAGTTCATTAATATGGGGGGGAAAAAACGTCCAATAAAATATACATGAACTCAAGTTTGCTTCATTTCTGCTACGAATGAATTATTTTATTAAAAATTTTTTTTTCAGATCACTTTTTTCATTTCTTTACTGCCGTGTAAACAATAAGATTTACAGAGGTCGGGCAGATTTTGGAAGGAACTTCAGATGTAAGAGGAATTCGGCACCATCTGTAATCACCAGCTTTTCCTGGAACTAGGTAACATTTCTGAGGCTGGAGAGCACTCGGAGACACATTAATCCTCAAAAACGTTTCGGTGTTTGCAATCTGACTGTATGTGTAAAAAGCTGGCAGCGGTTATAAATTAAACATGAGCGCTGCTGGTATGGATAGCTGCAGAATTACTCCTGTATTTCAGCTATTTATTATTCTGCGGATGACCTGCAAATTAAATTTCTCTGCACAGTTTCCTGGCTGGCATTTGCGGCCAGTTTGCAACATCATTGCAAAAATGCACCCTTTAAAATATGGATATTCTGTAGTGAAAATCTTAGGTTAAAGGATTATTCGGGAACATCGCCAGAGTGTTTCGATGGCACTCTGATTGTGGTGATTCCGAATAAATAAACCCTGAGCTTTTACTAACACATTGCTTACTTTAAAACCCGAAAAAGTTATCATGTTTGCAATCTTATACACACTGATTTACAAATCTGACTCCTGGGCAAGTCATCGGCATAGCCAGCTTTGTTTAGATTAGGAGAATTGAAACATATCTACTACAGTAAGTTAGTTCCATTTGAAAATAATGGCACAAATGGCACAATGCTTTTAAACTGGCTATTAGGTATAAACATACAGTAGTATGATTAGAAGTCTGGAAATGTGCATAAAACAACTTATAATCACAGCAGTAGTTCCTGGCAGTTGAAGCCTCTGACGTATACGGGCGAGGTTAATCAGAGCAACGGGAAAGAGGTGTAAAGAGGGCATCCGACACACAGAGCAGATTCACTGCAGGAAGAAGACAAATTAAACTTGTTCATTCATCTTCTGTGACTGCTTTATCCTGTTCCCTGTCATATTGCTGGGTGTGAGGCAGGAATACACCCTGGATGGGACAAGTCTCCAAACATGACCAATACACATTACATTAATACACATTATGTAATATACACAATTTGTAAAATTTGACTTATTTTTATGATTGTGAAATGGAAAGTGCACAAGATCGCAGGTGCAAAATTTATATCTTAACTGCATTGATGCTGCTGACCAGAGGTCGAAGGTAACCAAGTTCATTTACTTTGTTTTTACATACAGTACATCACCAGTGAAAGGTTTGGACACACCGTCAAATTCCTGATTTATTTTTTTCTACACTGTAAAACAATGCTGAAGGCGTCTAATTAATGCATTAATCTCTTTTGAACAGTTGATATTAAGATGTGTCTGCTACTTACAGTATGCTCTTTAAAGGCTTCATAACGGCTCTAATTGGTGCTTGATGGTTTTTGCAAATCCTTTTTTTTCATTTTGCAAGAACCGTTCTATAACTTCTCACCTTCGTGCCTTAAAATATTAGGGCTGTTATGTGTTATTTCATAGTTTGGAAATCTCCAGTTTTGTTCAAGAATGTAGAAAATAAATCACCAAACAAAAAAAAACATACTTTACTTAAGTAGTTATATTAGTGGATACTTTTTACTTTCACGCCACTACATCCTACAACAAACATCTGTACTTTCTACTTCACTACATTTGTTCATGCCGTCCCACAAGGGTGTTTAGTAATTTAAAGCAGTAACATCACCACTTGCTAATTCTTACTCACTCACTCAACATCTGTACTGGTTTATCCGGGGGCCTGGGGCCATTCCCAGGAGACTTAGGGTACAAGGCAGGATAGACCTTGAACAGGGTGCCAATCCATCGCAGGGCACATACACACACTCACATGCTCATTTATACACTACAGGCAATTCGGGAATGCCCATTGGCCTAATTATCATGTCTTTGGACTGTGGGAGGTAACTAAAGTACCCGGTAAAAAGTAAAAGTTAAAAAGTTAAAGTAAAAACCCTATTTTTTACTTTAATTTATATATTTTATTTATTCTATGCCTATTTTCCCACTTTTTTTATTGGCATTCATTGGGAGACAGCAAAGGAAGAATTTCATTGGACGGGGGAACATGTTTCTTTAATGTGCATATAATAATAAAACGTGAGACTTCAATGCGTACTTGGTCCATCACTTTTGCTAGCTATTATGTCGATCAACTATGTTTGTTTTGTTATTTTTATGTGGTGTTATTATTTATTTTTGAATCTTTTTCTATGAAGGTTGCACTTTACTTTGACATGTGGATGTGTCTAGACTTAAATGCTGGTGTGACTATAAAAAGATGCTCGGTAACAGTTTTGCGTATCAGTCATTCAGTAGTTTTTGTTCTTAGATGTTCTTACATTGTTGTTAGTTGAACTGTGATGGGGTTTCAATGTCACATCCCCTATTGTGTGACTCCAAATACATCAGCTCGGCACAACCATTTCTGACCATAAAAACACAGTAATAACACAGAAATACCAGTATTATCGTCCAAACACTGAATGCACTTGTGCAAAAACTAGACGAGTGGTTTAAATAATGATTTTTATAATTTCTTTTAATGCTACACATAATTTAACAGAAAAGACATTAAAGGTGGCAAAGACTGAGTTAAAGTGTGTCTGTGTTTATACTATGTGCATTGGCAACTAATATGCTCTTAGTGATTATCTTAGAAAGAAAGAAAAAACGAAAGAAAGAAAGAAAGAAAGAAAGCAGGAACTGGTGCAAATCTTTGTATGCATAGAGAAGTCACATTATTTTTTTGCATATTAAAAATCAGTAAATCAGATAGAATAGGTATCAAGAAGGAGCTGACTATGTAGTTAGTTATAGTTATAACTAGATGTATTGCTTTGATTTATTTAACTATAAATAGTGTAGATATATTTTATGATATCTACGTATCTATTGATGGACAGCTGGACCTTGGTAAATTTTCACTGGCTATTTAAAGATTTCTCCTTAAAAGGTGTTTTATAGCCAATTGATTACCAATTAAATTGGAAACATTATGGCATACAAAACTGGTGAATGTATGAGGTGCGTTCGAGTCAAACCGGGTCTCGTGGTGAAATTGTGACTGACATTTACAGAAAACTGTAAACACAGGACAGTAATGAGACCATTAGTCACGGTAAAATATCTGAATGATGAAAAATTTTAAAGAAGGCCGGACAATGACGATCCCAGCCCGAGGTGGCTCGGAGACCACTGCAGTCATTTTCGTGAACATTCAGCGAAGAGACGGGTCTGTCTGTGGGAACTGTACACACAGTCATTCACGAACACCACTTGCACATTACAGGAACTTGGCTGGGAATTATTGACACATCCTGGGGTTCTGACCTCAATCCAAGCGATTTCCACATGTTTGGGCCATTAAAGGAGTTCCTGGGAGGCCATCGTTTCAGATGTGAGAAAACTTTGGACCGCATCCAAGCACTAGTAAAATGTTGGGACAAGTGCATTAGTGAAGCAGGGGATTATATGGAGAAATTTTTACTTTTCTGTTATTCTGCATATCTATCAAAAGTCCCGGTTTGACCCGAATGCCCCTTGTATTAATTTGGACTGCATATGCTTTGGTATGTTTGATAAATCGCACATTTTGCTCGGTGTAATAACTGTGTAATTATGAATGTTAAGCCTTTTATTCACAGTTTTTACTAAAACCGTAGAACAGTGCTTTTGTTGTGGTACAATAACAGGATTTCTCGTGAAGGTCGAAAAGGAAGCGAGATTGTGCGGGAACTAATGGCTCAGTGCACATAATAATACAAAGGAAACCTGGGTGTTGAGGATGAAGTCTAAAGTTGGCTTAGTTCCTAGTGTTTTGCTGTGTACTAGTGTTTTGCTTGCTATATAAATGATAACAAGCTGGCCTTACAGCTCGGTACTGATTGGTGGTCGGACCATGTTTTCAGGAAGCAATCGAGATAAGATTCTTGAATGGAGCTGCTTTCCGTTTCCTCATACACACACTTTACCCCTAAAAGCTGGGAGAAGAGTTGCCCTTTGAATGTGTTGACATTATGACCGAAGGAAGATCATGTGGGAACATTTTCTGTCAACCTTTACTGCGTCTATTTTAAACAATCGTGTTTTAATGTCCTTGTACCTCGAAAGTTATTTTAATGCACTTTCAGTCCTGTTTGAATGAAGTCAGGTGTCAATTTGAATACAACAGAATTTTAGTAAACTATCTGCCAACTAAGATCAAAGTATCTTTTCTAACACATGTTGTACTGTAACCTAACAATTTCAATGAGGCTGAGGTTAGGTGGAAAAGATTCTGGAATTTATTATAGCATGATCAGGACAGGAACAGTGTGCATATTTTCTTTTTTGTCTTTATTTTTCTTTGCCTTAACATCTGTACAAATGTCACAGCTGTAAGGAAATTTGTCTAGCCAGTGCAGGTGCTTTTCAGAGCAGTCTGCCGTCTAAAACATCCCTTCTGGTTCAGGATTAAAAGACATTTTCGGGCACTAAAAGATCAAAGCCAAAGCAGAAAGTGGGCTTGTTAAAAAGTCACTGAAATTTAACCTGAAACACTGATTAAATCTGTAATGGGTTTGATTAATGGTTCTAAATATAAGGTATACCTAACTTGGAACACATGGTGCCAGAGGGGGTTGGATGAAATTGCAGCAGGGCTTTTTTTTTTTTTTTTTTCTAATTAGGACTCTCCAGATATTCTGGACAAAATCCATTTCTTGTGTCAGAGTACCTGTTCATGATCATACATCAAAACAAGCAGAGCAGACGTAGATCAAACCCAGAAAATTGCTTAAGTCTGGCAAATTGGAAACATGAAAACAAGCAATTATTTGTCTTCTAATTTGTCGATAATATGTAGACTCAAATTTTGTGTCATTGTGTTATCAATATCAATGTGTAAAAGCTAAATCAAGGCAAAATAATTTTTCGGGTGTAAGTGAAACAAGACGTTTGGCAGCTAGAAAAAAATACTTGATAAATGACTCTGGAATAAATTAAATTGATGCATTATATTTTTACTCTATGCTATTATTTATTTCTCACTCTTTTAAATAATAATTAACATTACATGCTAACAGATCCATCCATCCATAGTCTTTATTGCGTATCTTGTGTAGGGTCACATCAGACTTAGAGTCAAGCCTGTCTATCCTCCTAGTCCATTCTCAGAGCACAACAAGTGGTATAGCAAATCATACACACCTGGCAATTTGGAAACACCAATCAGGTTACATTGCATGTTTTTAGTCAGTGGAAGGAAACCGGAGTACCCGGAGGAAACCCACAGAGATGGGTTTTAAGCCCCCAAAACTTTGGAGTTTTAAAGCAGCAGTGTTAACCACTAACCCACCATGCTGCCATGCTAATCAGTTTTATTTGTGTATATGGAATATTGTTATATTTGGAATTGAAAAATTATTGCAAATGTATCCAATTAAATTAGCAAATAATTAAATTTAAACAATTCTACACTTGCAATGATACTAATGTCCACGAACATAAGTTACAACACTGTCACATAGGCAAGTTATGGTGTAGTTGAAGGTTAACAGGTTTTATTAGGCCTGGCAAACAATACATAAACAAAAACCAGGATTGCAATCAGGGTGCAGGCAAGGGTCAGGCAATCAACAAACAGCATGCACTAGGATACGCAAGAGCAAAACAAGAAAAACAGAAGCTGGATCAAAGTTAGTGCACAATTAGGTCAACAAGAATGTGTGAGTACAAGGAAACTAAAAAAAAAAAAAACATTGAGATCCTTGAGAGACTCATGTCTTTACACTGACTCATGAATTTTCTGTGAGTAGAATGTAAGCAAAAGAGAATAAATTAAGGTTGCAAACCTAAAGGAATTCTTGATTACCCCATCAGAGTTTCTTGTTTCTTTGCACTGGAGGCTACAACTCTTGAAGCCGCTTGAAAGGATCCAGTTCGACAATGAACGACAATGATGGATCAGGCCAATTGAGAAACAATGCCTGAAGGAGGCGAATACCCTCGGAAACCCATGCACTTAGAAGGAGAGAGGCAAGAGGTGTAACTGACACAGTGTTGGTGTACAGTCTCTGCTCTGGAAATCACAGCAGTACTGACCTCACGTTACCCACAGGCACCTCCAGGCTGTGGGAATACACTAAGATGTCATTGATACGAACGGTCCCATACCTGTCGAGCATTCTGTTGAGACTACAATTCATAAATGAATCAAGAATGCAAGCATATAATAGGCCATAAATTATCACAAGGTATTCGTAGATCCCCATGTCCTTCGAGAAGCCAGACTTTTCCTCCCAGAATTATAGCACGCTGTTATTTTAGTGCAGTATTATAGTTCTGTTTTTACTTATACTTGTGAGCATGGTTTGGTAGTCAGTCACTAATGTAATAAATTTTAAAAGTTTTGTATCAATCAAATATTTTGTAGCTTTGTAGTGTGTCCCTAAAAAATGACCCCTCCATATACAGAGCCACATTAAACCACGTCTACCTGCTCCACTCAGGCTTGACGAAGTTGTCTGTTGTGAGTTTATATTCCAGTTTAGCTGATATGGGCAGGAGTAGTTCACTTGTTACAGCATTGGATTATGGTCTGGAAGGTACCAGGCTTAAACCCCACCATCACCAAGTTGCCCCTGTTGGATGGTTGGGCAAGCCCTTAACCCTCAACTGCTCAGATGTATAATGAGTTTAAAAAAAATTAAGTCACTCCAGATAAGGGCGTCTGCCAAATGCTAAACTTTTCATGGCAAATGCATGAAAAGCAGGGCATAATACTATGTCTTCATAACCTTATTCAATTCAACAAGAATCTATACATAGCTATAGTTTTCCATCCTTTTTCTCAACAAAGAAATCCATCTGAATGGAGAGGACAAAAACCCACGTTCCTTATGTTGGATGTCTCCTTGACTGTGACCAGCATATCCTAGGGTCATGTTTCTTCATTCACAATCTATAATCTATTATAAAAGAATGTTTAGGTTAGTCAATGATATAGAGTGAAACAGACTCCAAGAGAAGTCCCTGAGGTGTACCAGGGTCTCTCTAGAATTGGATCTACACTGCAACTGGAGACAACAGTCAAATGTGGTCAGCGCGCAGATGATTTTGTCCCCTTTCCACACATAATAGAATGTTTAGGTGAATCAGTGACCTAGCATGAAAGAGACATACACAATAGACACAAGTATTTGACTGAATTAAACGCGTTCCTCTATGTGGACAATTGGGTTTGGTTCATTTGACCGCTTGTTTCTGGGGACTACTGGGTTTGTTATCTTGGGTCTTTTACTGTTTGGACAGGGTTTGTGCTCTTTTAAAATATCCAATCTTTCAAATAGGGTATGTAGCCTTCGTTACAAGGCCTTTATTATTTTGGACAGCCATCCGGTGCATTATCTTCATGAAGGTGTATGATAATCATTTTGTTGTAGTAGTTCTTGTTGTAGAGTCTCTCTCTCTCTCTCTGTGAATTCTTCCCCTCATCTGCCAGGGTTGTCCAGTGGTGCACCAGACACACTGTTTAGATGAAACATACCTCTATATGACTAATATCTGCCTTCAAAAAGTACCCAATCTGGGGTTTGGTGAAATAAAGGTGGATTTCTTTACCAGTGCCCAGCCAAACATTGTTAATTCTAGTTTCTCCCTGGCAGACCTGGATAGCCAACTAGAATGGAATGTGCAGGCCTCAACAATATGCTTGTCTACTATATTGCTGATAGCGATTAGGCCACTGATTTCTGTCATCCCTTGAGATGAACAGCAAGTGCACCCTGAAAAATGTCATCGTCAAAGAGAGCTGCATTCTGCCCAAGAGATTCGGTCCTCCCTCAGTCCATCTGTGGATCTGGTATTTGGGAATGAATCACCATCTGAACCCTGCAAACCAGCCGTCCAGGAAATAGCACTGAAAACAAAGGCATTGACACACTGGCCATGTATTCCTTTAATGTGTAACACATCACTCTGGATCACATCTCTCTTGGGGTACATAGGTTTATTACTACCTTTCCTTCGATGAGCCCAGTGTAGGATCTTCATAGGAATCATATTCTGGTGAGAAATTCACTCTGCACATGCTGCGAGCTAGATGGTCCTGGGGTAACCTTGCTGTGCCCAGTACTATTAGACCGGCCGCCATTAAAACCTCAGACTAATTGGTCATATGCCAGTAGGAAAAGCCACAGATCCCTATAAGAGGTTCTGCATTAAACATCACTGAATAGCTTTGTTGGACGGTCTCAGCCTGTGTTGGCGTACATGCAAAGAGTTATACAGATGTTTCACACTGCCCTTGGCTAGGCTTAATGTGCAGCATTGAGACTTGACTCATCCTTGCAGATTAGAGATTATCCCTTGCATCATCTGACTTCTTTGGCTATAGCCATCTATGACCACCAGGGTTAGTGTAACCCTAACCTTAATCCTAATCCTAACCCACCAGCACCAGCTGAACAGGCCTTACTGAAATTCATGTGTTGCGGAGTGTGTTGATTAATGAATTGTATTTTACATGGTACCAAGCTAATGTTAAATGAGAAACTGTATATCTAACATACTGTAGCAAACTTTTTTTATTAGTTTGTCCGAAAACCAACATTTTTAGAATATCAATTCAGCTAAGAGTAGAGCGTTATTTCCTTTCCTTTTTATTCCCAGCCAATTTGGCTATTTCCAGGTCCTGGTCTTTTATGTTCTCTACCACACTGCAGCTCTACCAGTCTGGTTGTTGAAAGCTGAATATGTTTTCCAGCTCTTGTGAAGACTAATGCCAAGTGTTTTGGACAAGAATGTGGTTTAGAAGCTTTGATACTTTGCACAAATGTTTTACTGTTTTGATAGCTAGTTAATATGTACTCTACAGTCATTTCTGTATGTGAACAGTACATTAATATACATATAAAGTAAATATGATTGTACAGGATATATATATATACACCTAACTGCTTGTATTATTTATATCAGTTACTTAGTTTTTAAGGCATGTTTAAAGCATTTTGAATTTTATATGCATTGATTGGTCTCTTAGTATGAAAAATTATGGTGTAGAAATGGAATTCCTTTAAAAAAAAAAAAACTCTAGACATATCTTAAAATAGGGCTGTATTTTTATTCATCCTCTGGGTCCTCGGTCCTGGGTATTCGCTTTTAATATTTGTCATTATAATTCACCATGTACTCTCTAATCGCATCAATTCTGAGCACTCATGGATAATGATCAGATCAAAACCTAATCCAGTTGAGAATATTTAATTGTTCCTCTGGGATATAAAGGAGTTTGAGCTCAAGACTAATATAACCATGTTAAACATGCAATGACAGCTGTCGTACTGTATGCTTTGGGTTATCATGATAATTAATGTTATGACAGTGCCATGTACTGTAACTACTGCAATTAATTATTTTGATGGTTGTCATATATGTTTTTTTTTTCTCTCTCTCTTGCCATGACAGCTTATAGTTATGCTGCACTTCACCTCCATGCTTATCTGTCTCACACCTGTCAGCACGGCTGAATAATCTTCATTCCTTCCATTTGTGTTAAACAGTACTGGTCTAGTCATTTGGCCTGTCCTCTCTCTTCATTTGCTGGTTGGCATCTGTTAGGGCTTTGGCTGGATGTGACTTTTTGGTATCTCATTGCTAATTTTAGGTAATGTCTGCAGAGTATTTGGCCATGTCTTATATGGCATTCAATTCAGGCATCACCTTTCAAATACTGTTAACTACATATCGCTGTCATTAAGGAACTAGCTATGCCTCGTGCCATCATGTTCTTCAACTTAGAGAACTTAAATTAGTCTGGACACTTTGATGAATTCATTACTTCTACAGAAGATTTAACCCGTGTTCTTTTCCACGGGTGTACATAAACAGTACTCATTACTTCATGCTCCATGTGCTCAAGGGTCCAACAGTGGCATATATATATATATGTCAGTGTTGGATCCTTTGGGTGCTGTGGGTTGTGGGGTGGGCCCTTGGTTCGATTTATTTATCTGGCACATGGTTGCTTGATTGGATTGCGATTTGGGGAATTCAGAGGCTGGATTAACAACCGTAAACTCACGGCAGGCTGTGATGCACTGGGTGTTCTGATTATCTTTCTATTCTGGCCAGCATGAACTTTTTCTGCGATTTGTGCTACACTGGCCATTTTTGTTATGGGATCTGACAATAAGGGCTGGCCTTCAGTCTCCATAGGCATAGATGAGCCTTGGAACAGAACATCATGATTGTTTTTTTTTTTACATGTCAGACTGTCTGTCATAATGTTATGGCTGAGCAGTGTGTACACACACACACACACACACACACACACACACATTATGCGGCACTAATATAATGCCTTCTTTTAAACAATGAATTGTGCACAATCTGACTAACTGAGGTTATCTTGCTTGGTTACTTTCGGAAATGTTTGGCTCCCTACGTTTTTTTTTATCTTTCCTAATCGAAGCTGAATACCATGTGCAGTCCACGTCACATCGAACTACAGTACTAAGCGATGTGAACATACTCACATACAGGGTGTGTGTTCTACAGTATATATGCAATCACCATCACTTTGATTGGGAACACATGTACACTACCAGTCAAATATTTGGATACACCTTCTACCTCAATGGGCTGTCCTGACTTGGTCTTGCTTTCCAGGGATGGTCTTCATGAGAACCAGTTTTATTATGGTACTTGATGGGTTTTGCAAATGCACTTGACAATAGTGTTGCTGCAAGAACTGTTCCTGAACAGCTGACCTTCATGTCTTAAAATAACAGCCGACTGTTGTTGTTGCTGTTACATAATAAGAGAAGGGTCAGAGTGCTTCACACTGATAAGAATGCTACAGTGACTAATATAAGCACTATTTACAATCATGTGGCACAGAAAAAGCATCTGGAATGGACAGTACAAAGTCTTCAACAGCAGGAGAGTACATCTGGTTCCATGGTGTAGGATTATAATAATGTCACCTGTACTTTTTCCAATCATCATCTGACCATGTTAGGTTTAGCCCTTACTGTGTCTTCAGATATCTGTTCTTGGTTGACAGATTCAGACCCCAGTGTGACTTTCTGTGACAGTTAGCACTGTCGCCTTGCATCTCCATAGTCTGGGTTTGAATCAAGCCTCGGGTGTACCTCATCCATGGTGTACCGCACCTCATGCCCCAAGTCTCCAGGGATAGGCTCCAGCCCCCCCCCCCCCACCAACGACCCTTGGTACAGGATAAAGGATAGAGGATGAGTGAGTGAGTGAGTGAGTGAGTGAACGTCTTAATCGGCAAAAAAAATCCAGCATTGTTGTACAAAGTAGAAAATAAATCACTAGATAAAAAAACATGTATTCAGAGTGTGTCCAAACTTCTACGGGCAATTTGGGAACGCCAACTAACCTAATCTGCATGTTTTCAGAATGTGGGAGGAAAGCGGAGAACCAAGAGGAAACTCACCAAAAGAGCATGCATGACTCCACAAGACCCCCACAGACACCAGGATGTCAATGTCGGATCTTTTGGGTGCTGTGGGTTGGGGGGTATAAATCCTTCTTGAGTTGGATTTATTTGTCTGGCACATAGATGCTTGATTGGATTGAGATCTGGGGAATTCGGAGGCTGGATTAACAACCTTGAACTCACGGCAGGCTGTGATGCACTGGGTGTTCTGATTACCTTCACAACATGCATTACCTGAAGGTACATGGACAGCAGAAGGTCTTTGAATCTGTCAACCAAGAACATATATTTAAGGCCACAGTTGTAACGTCGCAGGTATTGCGACAGGCAGACGTACAGGCAACTGCTCCATGGGTTTCCAGTCAGGCAACGCCGCCATGATGGCAACCAGGAGGATGCATGACACCTGGATGCATGTCTATATAGACCCCCAACACGAAGTAAGAGACGTGAGGACATTTAGGTAGCACCAGGTCTAGGAGAAAAGAGAAAAGTGAAAAGAGTGAAAGAGAAGAGAAAAAGAAAAGAGAAAACTGAAAAGAAATGTTCTATATGTTTGTCTTTGTTTCATTAGTAATTTTGTGTTCAATTAATAAACCCATGTTGTCTCCAAACGGGAAATAGCCTTCAGTAAGTGTGCACAATCACTCCCACAGGTCACACACACAACCTTCCCTCCGACGCCCCGCATCAGGGCTCGCTAGCGCTAGCACCTCCACATCATGACAACAGTAGCTGCTAAACCTAACATGGACAGGTGGTTATTAGAAAAAGCACAGGTGACATTATTATAATCCTACATTAGAAACCAGATGTTATCTTCTGCTGTTGAAACCGTTTTGCATCATGGTTTGAGTTATTGTCCAATCTCAGATGCTCTTTGCTTTTTGTTCTACATAGTAGGTATATGAATCACTGTATTGTGAAGCACTCTGACCCTTCTTTGATGACCTTTCTATCAATCAATAAGGTATTTCCACCTGACACTCGTATTGGAGATTTGTTTTTCGCACCGCACGATGTAAACTCTGTAGTCTGTTATGTGTGCAAATCCCAGGAAATCAGCAGTTTCTGAAATACTTAAACCAGTCTGTCTGGCACCGACGACCACGCCACAGTTAAAGTCACTGAGATCAGATTTTTCCCCGCATTTTGAAGTTTGACATGAACATTAAGCTGAAGCTCTTGGCCTGTACCTGCGGGTCATTTTATGCATCGCTCTGCTGCCACATGATTGGATAATTGCACGGATCAACAGGTGTACGGGTGTTTCTAATAAAGTAGACGGTGAGTGTACATTACATATAATAAGGCGTATCGGATAAAATGTTCAAAGTAATGGTATTATTACTGACGTAAAAAGCAGTTTGCTTTCGTTTATTCCCCTTTAAAAACTCAGCAGCATGCTTTAAGCAAAAGATTAAAGAGATGGCAAACAGAACTAATGTAAGCTGACTTGACATATCCAGCCTGAAGGGAATTGTGTGCAAGTTACTGGATCACAGATCTTGGGAGCAAATCGACAGATTCTCAGATGTCAGCCTGGGTGTCTGAACTCCCATTTCTGAACTCTGAGATTCCTTTTCGATATGAGGGGATTTGACTTTTGCGTGCATACCATGATGAAAAGGCAGGAAACATCTGGGACACACATTCCCGTGGAAATTAGATGACAGGCAGGTTTGCCCTTGTAGTTGCACTTGTTATGCTTTGCTTGGAATGCTGCGTTTTAAATAAAGTATCTACCTATCGGACATCTTTAATATCGTTCAAAATATGCCATTATCAATACTGTCATGTGTTGCATGTACTGTACACACCCCCCACCCCACCCCCCCACCCAAAAAAAAAGTGAAAAACGGGCATTTCCTTTAATGAAAAAAGCAGGTTTTAACTGTAATCATGTACATTTTATGTTGAAGAATTTATTTATAAGGGGGCGTTCAGGTCAAACCGGGACTTTTGATTGTTCGGAATTACAGAACACAATTATTAAAGTAAAAACTCTCTTTATTTCTCTATATAATCCTCTGCTACACTAATCCCAGTGTTTCACTAGTGCTTGGACACCATCAAGATAAGAAAGTTTTCTCAGCACACCAGAGCTATGATCAGACTGCCTGCTTCACATCTGAAACACTGGCCTCCCAGGAACTCCTTTAATGGGTCAAACATGTGGAAGTGAGGGGGAAGTGGCAATAATGCAGATTTCCTTTAACGAGCAAGTGGTGTCCGTGAATAATTGTGTGTAGATTTCAAATGCTTATGGGAAAGGACTGCAGTGGAGAGCCACCTCGGTCAGCACTGACATTCACTGACCTTATTTAAAACATTTGCACCACTCAAATGTTTTCTTGTGGCTAAGAGTCTCATCACCGTCCTGTGCTTGACGTCTTCTATAAACATCAATCAGTTTTACGCCTTGTCCCGGTTTGACTCGAACGCCCCTCGTACTTGTTTCACAGGTTGAAATGTCACTATAAGCTGAATTGAGCTCAATCAAACCAGAGAGTTGACAAATAAGACCAAGTGTGATTAAAACTGTAAACTTCAGCTGTTTCCGAAAAAAAAAAAAAACACTCATCTGCAGCCATGTCAAAGTCTGTCCAATGTTTTCTGTCTTATGAAGCAAAATAGTGGTTACATAGTGAGTGGAGTCTGTCAAATGCATAATTAAACATTTGTTTAAAGACTACAGTGCGTGAAGGTAATTGTAGCGTACAGCCTACATTCAGCACACTCTTGCTTCTCTACAGAACCGTGTAAACCTGGCATTGGGCTACGCCAAGAATCTGGACATTATCTGCATTCCTGCATTTTAAAGACACACTTATGATCAAGATCTGTGGACGTTACTACAATGTGGAAAATGTTGGAATCCTAGATGTCTTCTTCCTTGCATGCTTCTCTTACGATACTCGCAATCCCTTTTCAAAACCTTATACTTAATGATAGCCAGATGGTATTTTGACTGTGACATGATTACTAATTATGTATCCATGAAGACATATGACATATAAAACCTAAAAATCCATGACAAATCTGATCTAAAAGTTCTAATCAGAGAACTTCATGTGTTCTATCTTTCCTTTTACTTTGCTTTGATTTTTAAGAAAAAAATGATTTGCAGCACCTTGAACCTACAGTAATAGAGTAAAATGCAGACATTCCCAGTAAAACCATGAACTTTTTCTACGTTTTTCCTCCAGTTAACTCATTTGCCAGCTATTTCCAGCAACATGAACATACAGTTCAGATCACAGAACGAATGTTAAAGAGGTATGCATGGTATTTCTCTCGCGCGTTGCGTTTTCTTCCGTTCTGTTTTCTCGCAGGAATCCTGAAAGACATCAACAGCTATGTTAAGTGCTAATAATGAGGTTGCGTCTGCTGAGTCTTTTTTGATAACATTCATTCCATTCTCCTCAGATTCATATCAAAGTATTCTTTGAAATAGAAAGAGGAAAAATTGATGGTAATACTGTTGATTAAAGGTATCAAAATTACCCCCAAACCATGGAGAAATTCACGTTCCACATTTGAAAGGGCATGTCTGGTATGCCAGACATTGGATACCACATGTGATAAAGGCAACTCTTACACCAGCAGAGCAGGCTGCAAGAATTAGAACCACATTGCATCTAAAAGCATCTTTCCCAGGGCTCTCACAAATCCAGCCCAAATGTTAAACATGACATGCCATCACTGTTGTACTTCACTTCTGAGCGCATACAGTTGTATTGAATTTTGAAATGTCTAAGGATCTCACGGAATGGCACCTCCCTTTGGCAGAGATGGAAAAACTACTGGTGCAAAAGATAAAGCAAAAAATGACTAATGTCTGATTTAAAAGAAAGGGTGGACATGTTCGTGTATAGACTTTGTGGCTTTGTGGTGGAGCAATGGAAAACAATCGTGTCTTTAGGGCACACTAGTCTGAAACCGTAAATTGTGCATGAGTTGGTTATGACATGGAGGAAATGAGTAATTCAATGGAATTAACACAAGCAAATATAAAATAAACAATCCATCTTAACCTAAACCCTAAGTGGATGGATCAAGTCACATAAAATCGATACACATACCGTATATTTGATAACGAATCCTAATGGACAGAGTATGGAGCTTTTTGAAGATTTCCTTGCCACCCTGAATGCAACACTATACTGCACTAGACCTTTTATCGTTGACTCTCATAACCATGAGCGCTACTTGCAAGCATCAAGTGGATCAAGTATTTGAGAGGAGATTAAGATAAACCTCCCGAATTCAAAATAAACCATCTGGCTAAGCTGGACCAGAGGGAGGACTCTCCATTGCATCCATTGGTTACCTTTTGCTTCTTCCACTTGGTAGCCTGCAGGCGCATATCTCTAGGAGACTGACCGCATCTTACGTCTTATGGCAGTCACCTGGCAGGAAAACAAGACAACCAGCTCATCTGACAGTTATTTGGTTTCTCAGAACTGTTCTCCAAAAAGTGTGAGCATGCAAATGCACAGAATGTCTTTGTAGGCTTTAGAATTCAGATTTTTGTATCTTCTTCACTAGAGTTTGACAGTCACTGACATCAGTCACTAAAATGCCTCTGGCTAAAGGTCACTAAATGGAGTGGAGGCAGTTATAGCAAGAAAGTACAGTAGAACCGGTAAAAACTATCATTTTAATGGTCATTTTGGAATGGAATAGGATGTTCAACAAACACATATGGGTGTGATTACTAGGTGACCATACCCTTTTGATCATATCATGAATTATCCTACTCTGCTTGGTGAGCGTATATTTTTTTGACACCCTGTAGCTTTGGTTTAGTTTTTGATTAATTCAATTCAATTCAATTCAATTCAATTCAATTCAATTCAATTCAATTTTATTTGTATAGCGCTTTTAACAATTGTCATTGTCGTAAAGCAGCTTTACATAATCAAAATAATTATTTAAGTTTCTATGGAATGTGAATGTGTATGAATCAAAATGGTCAGAAAGTCCCAGATGAGCAAGTCGAGGGCGACAGTGGCAAGGAAAAACTCCCTGAGATGGCAATAGGAAGAAACCTTGAGAAGAACCAGACTCAACAGGGAACCCATCCTCGTTTGGGTGAAACAGAGAGCAGGAATTGATCTGCATTCATACTGTGTGTTCATTCATTAAAGCCTTTCCCTTGTTACCACTGCTCAGATCATTATATATGAAATGTACTATATATGTTGAATTGAGGTTGGGAGAGCTCAGTGGTTAAGGCATTGGACTATGGTTTGAAGATCCCAGGTTTGAATCCCATGACTGCCAAGTTGTCCCTGTTGGGCAAGGGCCTTAACTCTCAACTTCTCACATGTATAATGAAATACAAATGTAAGTCACTCTGGTGAAGGGTGTCTGCCAAAAGTGTAAAGGTAAACTCTTTAGGGAGTTGATTAATGTGTAAATCCACCCTGTAAGATCTGCCCTGTGGGACAATGTTACATAATGATCCTCTCGCCCAAGTGGCCCTCCAGAAAAGGTTAGTAGAGATTTCAGGATTAAGAAACCAGCTTTGTGTCACGTGAACCAGGTTTAATCTTACAATTCCCACAAAGGTTCCATCAGTCATGCAAGCTGGAGGCAAGAAGAGTCCCACCCTTTATCCCTTAGCAAAAGCCTGAGCACTCCTAATTCATCTTGTGGATAGGGGTAGCCCCTAAACAATAGCCCCTACCAATAAAGGGTCATTGGTAGACCATGAAGGGCAGATGGGAAAAGGTGTGACTGAAAAGGCAAGCACCATGGTTCAGAACATAAGGTTATATTTGACATATTTTCTTGTATATGCTTTAAGAATTGATGTTTCTGTCTCGATCTAATTTTTAGTGTTCACATACTTTCAAATGATCCATTTTCTCTTGGACATATTTCTTTCTTCCAATCATGCAACAAATCGCCAGTTCTGAAAAAATGAGTCTGATGCAGAAGTGCAGTTCCTCAAATGTCCACTGGGGCCTGGCTCCAAAAGTGAGCCAATCCCCAAAGACCGCAATGTTAAAATGTCCAACTTTATAACTTTACAATAGACATGTTTACAGCCTGGTACAAAAAAAGTTTTGGTTTCCATAGCTAGATTTCCCATTTATGACAACTGTACGGGAATGAATTCTTTGGTCGATTTGAATGGCAGTTGCACTGCAAGTGTTAAACCTCGAGCTGACTGCTATGCATCACTTAGCTAACCATCTTGGTGGATGTAGTTTAATATTGTATTTTAACTTACTTCAAGGAATCTAGGAGTTGACACAGGTTGATGTGCAGGGTATGGATGATGGAGTTCAATCAAATACAAAGTAATGTTAGACCCCTTATCATTTTATCTAACCAGGGCTTAGGTGGAGTCAGCTCCTGCCAAGCTCCCATATTTGAGATTTAAAATAATTTGTTAGAAAACCTATGGGTGACATCACAGAGGGCTTGTCCACTTCTTTTTAGACAGAATATGGGTTTTCCCCAATGGAGGCGGACAGCCCGCTATGGCAGGATGCACTGCCCCTTTAATGTTTTTTTTCCTTCTACTGTACTGTCTACTTTCTTGAATACACTACACTAATCCACAGAGCCTTGGTTGTGGCCCTAAGAGGGTTAGCAAGCCTTGTTTTTTTGTCACATTCAATGGTAGTCTAAACGGCATGGTTGTTTTTACACCAAGTAAATGGCTTTCCCAAATGGTCAAAAGTTGCAGATTGGTCCATAGGTATTTGGGTATGACCACCATGATATGAAGCAATAAATTTTATGTTAAGCAGCTTTATTTCAAGAAGTCATGATGTACCATCATAAACTTTCTACAGGTTCTAAAAGGCTAACTTTTTTCCTTGAAACTCTTAATTAAGCTATATCACACTCCGCATCGATCTGTTCTGCTGGATATCAGCATGGCTGTGATATTGCTTTTATAGAATTCCACGAACACCATTTATTATCAGCAGCAATTTCTAAGTGTTGTTTAAGATGAAATAACATTCTCAGATGTGTTTTCTCTCTGAAAGTGGTCACGTGAGTGGTTTTGAATGTGGGTTTCGGCAGAGAGTTGCTCTCTCCTCAGTATTGTGGACCATCCCCACTTTCACCCATGTGTTATTAGAACACCTGATACACATAGTTTAGTGTACCAGTGATTACCATCTAATATCAGCACTATAATGGAATGCCTCTCATCCAATCAGATTACTCGGTCAGAACTAACTGTTGTATAAAGTGACATATTTCTGCATTTAGAACCAGTAATAACTTGAAAAGAGGTTGGCAAGAAGTTTCCAGGGAGAGATGGTTGTATGGCTGCGGCATTCATGTATGATAAGTCTCTTTTTTTTCCCTTTGTTGGGAAATCCTGGCATACATGTGCTCACAAGAAGGTAGTGCATCCGGGTCAATTTCACCTCACCTGTTGGTAAACTACTGTAGGGCTCAACGGACCACAGTATCGTATAGGGTAACATATTTTTCCTCCACATGTCAGAAAACCAGCAAAGATCAGTAAGGTCAGTAAGACATTTTAAATTATGCAAAAATGGGAATAGATAAAATGGTCATACAATTTGCTCTTTTTTGAAAAAAAAAATGAACACGACCGCTCAACTCCGTGACTACTCATGACTACAGTATATATTCAAATATAATATTTAAAATGTATGCTTTTGATAAAGACAAAAAAAGATGCTTTCCATTTTAATGTCAACACAAGTAAAAAAAAACACTCCTTTGACAAGAAAACATAGATGTCTGTATGACTGAACAGTGTATAGCAGTTCTATGTCATTGCCTGGGCTTGCATCTAATTAAGGGCGGGACAATGTTAACATGCTATAAATATTAATAATTGAGAGCAATGAAGGGTATGGCCCATAATTGAATTGAAACCTTTTGGACACTCCCAAGCTGCTCCCATGCAGTTTTAATAAAATCCAAACCACGGTCATGGTGGGAATGTGTCAGGTAAAACTTCTACACTGGCTAGATCTCAGAACCTCAATCTTCAAAATACAGCCTGGCAATAAAACAGGGTGGAACAGACACATTCTTAAAGACTGAGTGTTTTTGTGGATTTACATCCCATAATACAGCTTTTTGCTTCAGATGTTAGAGCAAGGTCTTTTCCCCGAGGCTCCACTCTGATGTATTTCAGAGGGAAGAAGGAGTTCTCCTTGGTGGAAAGGGTTTCACTGAATGATTTGAGGGAAATAGAGTTTGACGCCAAAGTTGTCATACACATGAGATTTCTGGTGGCGTGGCGTGGCATGCATGGTCCCAAACATTAAGATCATGTTCTTATGGTTCCCTAGTTCTTTCCGAGACTTTTTTCTTTGACCAGAAAACTGTTTTAGAATTTAAAAAACAAAACAAACCAAAAAAATAATAAAAAATTACGGTAAATCTGCTGTGATTTCTGTTTTTTTTTACATGAATGATTTAAAAACTATTTAAAAGAAATTGAATGAAGTGCCAACTAGTGGTTATTATATACTTTCTTTTGTGACATCCACCATAGGTTACATACAGTATCTAACAGTGCACATCAATAAGCATTAACAATCAAGACTCCAATCCAACATGCCCTCTTTATTGGCTATAAATTATGGGAACAAAATGAAACAGCAATGCATTATGTGTATCCCCCAAACTTGGTAAAGGGTTCATCAGGATTTACAGTCATATTTACGTGGTGCATGGTGAATTAGTGCATAGTGCTGTCACCTCGCACCTAATGGTTGGAGGTTCAAGTTTCCTAACACAGTACAAAGACATGCAGTGCAGGCTGATTGCCATTTCATAATTTGCTTGTAGTGTATAATTGGATGTGTGAGAATATGTGCTTGTGCCCTACAAATGGGTTGGCACCCCCCTGGGCCCCACCTTTGCTCTGAATTCTGTGAGAAAATTTCCAGGCCACTGGCAACCTGTCACAGGGTGAACAGTATGGATTGATGGATGGACATCTTTGGGTAGTTGTTGGACCTTAAAGAACTGTTGCATGATAGCACTATGAACCGAGTCACTTAAACACAGTTTGTGTCAATGGGGCAAGGTTTCAACAGACTATGTGTTTCTGCCATTATTTAACAGTTTATTTTTCAATTATCTTATCCTTTTAGTGAATATTTTCCTTAATTGGATGCTGAGGTTGAAACTGCCAGGCAGGAGGTCTAGAGGAAGACTAAAGAGGAGATTTATGGATGCAGTGAGAGAGGACATGAAGTTAGTTGGTGTGAGAGAAGAGGATGCAGAGGATAGGGTTAGGTGGAGGCAGATGATTCGCTGTGGCGACCCCTGAAAGGGAACAGCCGAAAGGCAAAGAAGAAAGATTTTTCAATTATCTTGTCTTATTCTCCTGTCATTGGCATCTAGGGTGTCACAGTGGCTTAGTGGTTAGCACTGTCACCTTGCACCTCCAGGATCTGAGTTCGATTCCCGCCTTGGGGCTTGTGTGCATTTAGGTTGCATGTTCTCCCTGTGCTTGGTGGATTTCCTCCTGGTACACCTGTTTCCTCCCACAGTCTAATGACATGCAGATTAGGCTAATTAGCATTCCCAAATTGCCCCTGTGAATGTTGACTGCCCCAATGTCTTACCATGGTCATTAAAAAAAGGGAATAAATACAATGGTCACCATTGGTTTCCACGGCCCCTAGTTGGACTACAGAGGTTCATGGATGGATGAAGAAACCTCTAAGTATTTCATCAGAGGTGGCAAGTAATGAAGTACAACTACTCCATTACTCTACTTATGCATTTTTTCATATATCTGTCCTTTACTTGAGTAATGTCTATATGTGATACTTTTTCATTACCCTTCCATTTATTACATCACCACATTTTAAATGGAGATTTGTTCCATTTCAGTGTTTTGTGTGATGATCACACAAAACTGCATTGGGTTTTCTAATCTAAACTCGCACGATATCACAACTGAGATACACCATGTGGGAAGTCCAGGAACAAAACAATTACACTAGTCCAACAATCCTACTTGCAGGTCATTTGAAAGGGGCAGATTGGTTAGTGCACAAAAGTGATTGATGGTGACCTGAGCAACGTATAACATCCACTTGGTATTTAGGCAGCAGATTTTTTCTGGTCTTTTTTTTTTTAAGTATCTCGAACAGATGCACCTGCCAAGGTATGATTAGCAGCAACCTAGCTAAGTAGCTAACATACTGAGCATCTTTTGTGTTTGGTTAGCATTTCATGCAAATAATAATAGTGTTTGTATATAAAGCTTATAATTATGAACTTTTGGTGCATCCTGTAAACATATTGTATTCTTTATGCTTGCAGTATGGCAGGGTGTATACAGGGTGGCTGGGGTAACGGCTAGCTAGCTAAGCTATCGAAGTAGTGAAAGAGGTCAACCATCGTTTGTTTAATAAATGTCAAATGTTGTCACTGTCTATGACTTGCACTTTCATGTTATCAACAGCAACAACTTTCAAATATTTCAAATACTATTTATCAGTAACTCTGTGAGATGGATACCCAGAAAATCGATTTCTTTGTGGAGCACTTGTACTTTAAGTACTGTAGTTAAAGTGCATTTTAGAGCATGTACTTAGTAATTCAACTTGGGTATTGGTGGATCAGTACAGTGATAAGTTTCTCGTTCAATTATAAGCCACGTTCAATTTCCAGCCACTGGATGCAGTGTCGGTCCAAGCCTGGGAAAAATCTGAGGGTTTTCGCGTCAGGACGGACATCCAGCGGAAAACCTGTGGCAAGGTGGGAATAGATCGGATGGTCCGCTGTGGCGACCACTCGATGGGAGCAGCCGAAAGACTAACAACAACGACTTGGTAATTCAACTTGAGTAAAAATTTACTTCTAAAAAAAAAAAGTACTTCTACTCATAGCAAAGTACATTTCTAGGCTTGTACTGTACTTGTGTTTGTGTACAGTACTGTACTTCTGCCCCCTCGGTCTTTCGTGTATGTCACAATGCAGTCATCCTTTCTTAGCACCCCTACACCAAACAGCACCAAAATATCAACTGTAAACCTGGACATTTAGCAGATGATGTTCCTGAAACCCCAGCAAATTGCTTTCTCTCGCTAAAGTTCCATCAATACACATTGTGGGAATGTGACAGCTGCAACTTCTTTAGAAGTTGACGTATCAACTCAAGCTTTTTACTCAAGTAAAAGTGTAAAAGTACTGGTTTCAAAACTACTTAAAGTATAAAAGTAAAA
>JAQQZT010000014.1:16268506-16282381 GCA_030068275.1 Clarias platycephalus
TATAGATGACCAGCAATTGGTAATTACAGCTGCCAATTGCATTTTTGTTGGAAAATGCCAGTGATTTGCCAAAAAGTTAAAGGATAACCCCTTAATGCCTGAATCAATTTCCAATTGGTGGGTTGCTCGTTACGTCACATCTGCGCGCGAACCTTAAATGGTGGTCAACTGGTGCTGCAGCCCATTGAAAACACTGTGAAAACACCCTTGAAAAATGCCTCAATTTTGTGCCGTTTTTGGATGTTCTAATCGTTCTAACCGAGAGAAGGGAAAGGGTTACTACCGAGTACCTAAGGTAATCACCCATAGAGGCGAAAAATGGAAAAAACTGACAGAAAAACGACGTAAAAAGTGGATAGCTAATCTACGTTTACAGACCAAGGGAGCTGAAGCTGCTTATGCTCGTGTCTGCGGCGACCACTTTGTTAAAGGTATGTGTAAAAAATCTAACAGCTCATTTCCATGTTTACGACGTTGTAAGGAGCTTCCTGTCCACCAACATCGGTGTAGTAGCACTGTGGTATGAGTAACACATAAACCGCGTCCGTTTCCAAGGAAACAAAACGCTATCTTTAGAAAAGTAATTCCGCACTTAAAGTGGGCTACCTTCGGATTGGTAGATGCTAGGAAAATACCGCTTTCAGTTATGGAAAGCTGAGGTTCTCAGCTTTTAAACAAGACCCATGGTGTGTCTTTAGGTCTAATTAAAAATATTCTGTGTCAGATCGAAAAAATGAAGTTTTGAATGGGTTTCAATGGCTCCAAGCCCAGGTTGTCCACCATTTCAAATTCGCGCGCTCCCGTGATGGGGGATTGTGACGTAAGTGCAACCCAGCTATTATGAAAAAAAATCCATTTTGTAGTGATGTGACGTTTTGTATCGAGGCTTCGGAGCGTGTACCAAGTAGGGGAGGGGGCGTTTCCGCGATGCGTGTGTCGAAGCTCGCTTCGTTTAGGGAGGAGCTGAAAATGATGACGTCTGAAGCCTCGCTGCCCCGCTGTACCACGTGACTGATTCAAGAAGTGGTTCAAATTTTGCCGTGTGTTTTGACAGCGACATAGACCCCTCAGGCTCCGTTCAAAATGTGGGTGTTTGATGTACCTCAATGTTACAAAAGCACAATCATTGTCCTTACCCCAACCCCCCTCACCTCTTTCCACCCCCCACCCCCAACTGATGATGTGGCAGTCTGAGTCATAAATTTAATAGTCTGCACTCCCCGCCTTTTTCCTCGCCACTCCTTCCTCATTGCCTCATCCCTTCTTCACCCCCCCCTCTCCACCCCACCCCACCCAGGAGCCCTCCCCAGGATTGCTGATCTCCTTCCTTCAATTATTTGGCGTCCTGACTTTTTTTTCTATGTTCCACTCCAATTTGAGTACTGCAACAGAAAGTGGGCGCAAGGGACGCTTCTGCCAACCGAGCTTTACTTTACCTTATGGCGTGTATATTTTCCCACCTTGTGCATTGTTTTTGCGTTCGGCCGCACGAGGAGGGAATTGACGAGATGGATCCACTGATTTCCTGTCATTTAATGCCTTGTCGCCATGGCTCTGCTGATTTATGGGTTGATTTATAATCATCTATTACATAAATTAGGTTATCATAATGAAGTTAGAGCTCGTGCAGTGGTGGTGGTGTAGGGGGAGGGGGCATTATAGGAGAAATGGTTGTGTGCGTATTTGGAAAACTAGATTGCTATCTGCGTTGAATTTCAGATGCCTAAAAAGGGCATTCAAAAATAACGCAGACATGCACGCACATGCTCAAACTTAACGTGTTATACGGGCAAGAGATATTTACTATAAGCCCTCGAGGGGGGAAAGTAGTAATAGACATTGAGACAGAAATACTGTTGAAACCTATCAAACTGGTTGTGAGAAGAAAAGACTAGAGAATGTCTTGACATATTACTGTAAGTTGTTTTCTATTACAGAGAATCGGAATAAGGCTTCCTCCTCTTACCGTCTGTTCTTCTACTTCTGAGTTTGTTAAAACTTTCAACTTTACACTTGAGTGAAAACAAATGCTAAGACACTCATACATTCCCGATTTTTCCGTCATACAGTATTGTTATCGGTAAAATTCCCATGTACTTGTGCAAAAGTTTTTGAACCTTGAATTTAGTTGTTGTGAAGATCTGGTGTTTGACATACCCTGGCTATAAATCCTTGCTTCTTTATTTTGGACTAACTTTGTGCAATCCTTTGTATAGATTATACAGATGACTTTGTGCAGTTACGTATATAAACATCAAATGACCTCGCCTCATAAGTCTGCTCATACAGGCATGGTAACCATCTCGAGTCCTGCTGTCAAAGGCCATAAAAGGCGACTTCACACAGGAGCCAGATTGTTGATATGTCACAACGGCTCCTCCTCTATATATGCACATCCTTACACACACACACATACACACAGAGCTTACAGTTAACTCCAGGCAGTCACCATGAACCTTCCTTCAATTGCCAAGACATCTGTGTACTTCTGTGTACATCTGCGTATCTTGTTAGTGACAAGGAACTTGATAAATGTGGCATTATTCTTTTTAAAAAGATTGCTGATTTAATAAAGAATATACACCGAGGTGGATCTTCTGAAATCAATACTGTAGAAATCCACTCAGATCGTTACTATCAGGCCAGTCGATGTTATCTACAGGATGGGAATATTTGAACTAATCACCTATATATTTGAACTAATCAACTGATGGAGGAAATCATTATTGGCATATTGTGCGTCGCCGCTTTAGGTACATTGATTGTTGTTTTTTTTCCTGTTTTTTTTTTTTTTTTTTTTTAACGTTCTGCGTCCTTGCTCTGCCCCATCGGATTGACCGTGTTCATACCCAAGAGTGTAACCGGAGAGAGAAAAGAGCAGCTAATGACTAATCCAGTCTCCTTCTGTATTTTCCACATTGTAGTTGTAAATTATGATGAAAAGCCAACTCAAGCCAACTGATAGCCTGCAGATGTGCAGGCTTACAGGATCATTATTTGTTGGGAAAAGTGCTTTGGATGCCGTAGTCATATGACCCCCGGGTGAATTATATTACCAAATAGAGATGGAGTGGAATTAAAAAAAAGCTGAAAACATTTGTCGCTCAAAGCTGATGGTATATATTTTCCTAGATAAGACGTTACATCTTTCTGCTTAAAAACAGGCTGCAGACAAGTTCTGTCAAGTTAAGTGCAGATTAATCAATTAAGCAGATTAGAGAGATATCTTAGAAAGACCTATTCAACGTGCAGCTCTGTTTGCATAGGCCTCCATTCTCAGCGAGCTTGTGTTATCCCCCCACCCTCCTTTAAAATCCCAGGCTTTTGCCAAGGTCTGCGTCATGCAACACTTTGTTTGACCTCTCCCCCATCGTGTTTGCTCACACTTGTGGCCCTCTGACTTATCTGGCAGCGTTTAGTTGGCCTGGCTCCAGCTGGCTGCTTCCACTGCTGCAGCGTGCAGACGATCCGCTACAGATGCCTGAGAGCGGAGAGCGAGATTTATGCTTTAAAGCAAAAGACAGCTGAGGCTGAAGGAATGAAATAGCGTAGCGCAAGCCAAGCGTTCACCTGATCCAGTGTTGATTCAGCTAATACAGTCCATAGCTCATCTTCATTTTTTTTTCTTTTCCCCCAGGTTTCTTGTGTAATCTTGTCTTGTTAGCAAGTCTCAGAAACCTTTGAAGAGAAAAGAGGTTCCTGGGAGGTTATATATATATCTTTCTTTTTCTTTTTTTTTGGTCTGCTCCTCTTTTTCAGCATGCAGAGTAGGAGTGTAACTCATTGTTACTATCAGTTATGTCTGAGTTTACGGCTGCAAATATCAACATGCATGTTTATGTCTGTATCTACATTTGAACTTAAACCCATGGTGGGAATGAAAACTTCAGTCTTGGTTGGGTTTCTTTGGTAGAATTGATGCGCCATACCACTCTGACCCAGAAAAACTCGAATGCACTTGACAAAAACCCAGAGGTAGAAATTCCGACACTGTCCATATGGTCAGTTTATTCGAGCTCTCAGGGAAAATGTACATTAAATGCATTATGCAACCATGTGATCAACCATGATCCTTTGTTTGTCCTGCAGGCTCAATATCTGAATCCCTGCTAATGCCAGCGTGAACACATTATCTGTTAACCTAATGTAAAGTAATGTATTTATATTCGGTTACATCCCTAATTGCAGAAACATAAAGGAAGCAGAAATAGATGAAGAGCTTTGACACTTATTTTACATTTCCTCCAACTTAAAGAGATGCACTGATATAAATCTTGATTTCGGTGACATCTCCATCATTTCTCATCATCCTCTACCTCTGTCTCAGTCTATCTCCTCCTCGAGTCTCCGCGAGTCTACTTAGCGCCAAGGGGAGGGGTCTAGCTGACAGATTGAGCCGGCCGGCCTGGGGTCAGCGGGGTTAAATTGAACAAATCTGTCCATTGACGTCCTGTCTCCTCCACCTTCCTTTAATGTCATTATTGCCAGGTGTCAGAGGGCCAGCGGGCATGTCGCCAACACTGACAACACAGAACCCTGAGTGGCCGCTTACGCAGACGGGACCTCCCACCATGACAGGCCGCTTTTGTCTTAGAATATGTCAGCAGAGGTAGCAAAAGAAAACATTGACTCCTCCTCCTTGTTCATCCTGCCAGATATATTATTTAGGCCGTGCAGGCACATCAAGTGCTGGACTTGACTGAAAGTATATCGTTAAACCCTTTGTATATATTGACCAGCAGAAGATTTCAAATGTTATGTTTACATTTATGTTTCATGGTTTTTACCAATATGGAAATTTTACTTTAGGAGTTACAAGGTGGAGTATTACCTTGAGTAGGTCTCGAAAGTCTGAATACAACAGAAAAATGATGAACATTCAATATTTAATGTAACAGAATGCTTTCAAACTAATGTATACACTCGCTGGGAAAGAAATCAGTTCTTTATACCGTCATCAATTGTTCCTTGGTTGTTTCACTGTATGAAGAAAAAGTGTTTTCCTAATATAACTTGAACCTCTTCAAGAGGCCAAGAAGAATTTGTTATATTTCACCTTTAATATACACCCAGATCAGCTATATAACAATAAAACCATAAAACATTAAGACAATATTGGGTAGGTTCCCCTTGTGCCACCAAAACAGCTCTGAACCCTTGAGGCATGGCTCCACAAGACCTCCAAAGGTGTGCTGTGGTATCTGGCACCAGGGCCTTAGCCGAAGATCCTTTAAATGCTCTAAGTTGTAAGGTGGGGCCTGCAAGGATCAGAATTGTTTGTCCAGCACATCCCATGGATGCTCGATCAGATTGAGATCTGGGGAGACCGGATTAAGAACCGAGATGAACACTGAGTTCTGAGACCTCGTCATCATAGCCAGTATTATTAACTTTGATTTCAGCAATTTGTTGCTGCATTGGTTTTATATTGGGATCAGACCAGACAGACTGGCCTTTGGTCTCCTCGAGATCAAATCAATGACCCCTGAGTGCCCATGATCCTGTCACTAGTTTACTGGTATATAAATGATAATCAGTGTTAATGCTATGTCGCGATAATGTTACGGCTGCCCGGTGTATTCTCCGCTATATTTCATTTCCATTCCCAAGTCTTGATTTTTCCCTGTGGATAAAAAAAACAACCCTCTATTATATTATTTTCTGTTTTGACGCAACATGATATCGTCATGCCAAAATGTTCTGCCAACCTTCAGTACTAGGAAAGATATTTTGATATGCTCATTCCTAGAATAACACGTACAGTATCTAGTTGACTGTAGTGTAGCGTTTGCCAAGAAATGTATACATTGTAACCTGGGCCGTCGAAAGTGTCACTCCCTGTTATGGCTGAGTTAAAAGGACGATGTATCATTCTTCTTAGTTTTCCTATGACCTTAGCAGTACGCTGCCAACATTTTTGGTTAGCGTTGAGCCAATAACTAGACTTCAGCAGCATTGTAACATCAGATAGCAAGAACCGGTGCTAAGTGCTTTGCCAGGTGAGCAGATGCCTCTGACGCCACGTTAGCCGTTTATTATGCTCAAAAAAGAAAGGGGCAGTTGAACCATATTTGAACAAATGTAAAGTGGAGCATAATGTCTTTATGCGGTGTTCAGGGATGTTATTTTATTTTCGGTTCCAATAGTTTAAACAAAGTAGGGGGAAAGTTTATGCAAAATCAAGTGGGTAGATATACACCGATCAGCCATGGTATTAGAACCACCTAGGTTTTGGATAATCAATGTTACTTAGTTCATCTGGTCATGGTATTAGAGTTATGGCTGATCGGTGTACATGGTTCTTCAGTATAAACCAGATAACTGATTACAGGTATAGTTTAGTGTAAAACCTTCGCAAAATGAAGCGGAGAATTTTTTTTAAAACAAGGTTAAGAAAGTTAACCAGGTTAACAAAGTTTTTTAACACCTTGTCAAATTTTCTACTTTTAAGTAAAAAAAACAAAAAAACATAATAAGCATAAATAAACCTTTATACTGAAAACACACTAAATATCTTCAGAGGGTATGAAACGAATCCCCCAGTCATAAAGATTCCAGGAAGAAGAACAACCACTCTAAACTTAGAGACCTTCATTATCATTGCTGGAGCAAGCATTCATTGAGGATCAGTCATGCGTATGGGATGAGTTTAGAGTTTATGACTCTCTTCCACGCAGCATTTGACATGTGTGTCAGGGTGTGGCTGTGAGGGGGGATGGTGGAAGCTGACCAAACTTCTGGTCTGGATTACAGCTTTGGATTTTATAACAGTGCAGTTTACCATTGTCTTACCATCGTGTTAGCACCATTTAATGCCCTCCATTTGGCTGGGAAAGGTGGGTAGGTATAGGGGGAGTTGTTCCTACGAACTTGTTGTGAACAGCAACTTTAAATTTAAACTCATCATAGTTTGAGAGAGCTTGATTGAATATCGTGATTGTTTCAAGTGCGTAGTGTAGTAGAAACTACTTTACACGTTTAAGTATAATGGAAAAAAAAATATGCCTCTGCATTGAAAACCATTCTGGATATTTTTAGAATTTCTTCTCTTTTATTATATGCAAGATTTAGTTTTATGGGTTAAAACAAATGAACAATTTGGTTGGGTGGGAATGAATGCATGCATAATGAGACACATTTGTCACCAGGAGATGTCTCTGGCACGTCTTAGAAGCACGTAGTATGTCTCATTTACATAGAAAGGTTCATAATGTGTCCCTTTAAATCCTTAACATCCTTAAGTACTAACAGGTACTTAAGGTACAGTTATGTTCAAATCTTATAAATCTTTTGTAGAGTTGCATTATTTTTATTATACATCTATAAAAAAAAAAAAATATATATATATATATATATATATATTTTTTTTAATTATATTAATAAAAAATTACAAAAAATTTGTCCTAAACAGTACCTTTCCTGGTTAGTTTGGGATGATTAGCTTAAGGATTGTTTTTAGTATCATTTACCTAAAAGAAGTGTATATAGTATATCTTAAAAGTTTTACTATAAAAGTTAATTATGATCTCTAGGTGAAAGATATAGTCAGTTGTATAGTCAGAATACACTTTATAAAATGAAATAAGCTTCATATATGTTTTTACCCAATGTACCTTTTAGTGCCATTGGGTAGTGAAATTCTGTGCAAAGTAGATAACATGGAGAGTGTATTTTTAAAATTGCTTCTTCTGACTTATTGGATGTAAGATTAAGGAACTCAATTTGCAGAATTATTAGTGTTTCATAAGTTTCATTATATGTCAGAGAAGGAGAAGAGAAGGGCAGTCAATATGTTTCAAACCATGTAAACCTACCACAAACTTACCACTTACTTCTTTGAAATTAAAATTTTAGTAAAAGGTGACCATTGTGGCAGAAAGCGCTAAAAGATTTCCCAGCTAGTACCAGTGGCCATGTCCCAAGTTGTGAGTTACTGCCACTCACAGTCCAGCGCTGACAGATCCCTGTTAACCGGTTTCCATCAAGCGCACAGCAGCAGAAGACATTACTCGACTATGATGGGAATTGAATTTGCTGTTATCCTGCTATAAACACACATGTTAAAGTGTTTAAGAAGATAGAGCACCATCTCGCCAAAGTTCAAACATCTACAGTAAATATCTAAAGAACTGTAAAGAAAAGTTGGGTCAAATCCTATATCGAGGCAGAATGGGCTCGAACGCTCGAATTCTCGAATGTAATGGGAGCGGATGTGATTCACAATGTCAATTCTAAATGTCAAAGTAAATCACTTTTAAATGCATTCATTGCAGGATAAAGACTTAAGCTGACCTTTGGCCGATATATCAATATTCAATATTCAATTTCTCTGTAAATTTCATTTACATTGGTGCACTGCATAATGTAGGAGTAGAAGATTATATGGTTTCAGCTGCGTAAATATGTGCTGCAATAGAATTTTTGCACAATGGCAAATTAAATCCAAGGTCATTAGCGTCTTCTTAACTGTGTGTTACAATTACATTAACTTATGACATGCATCTTTTCTTAGTTTTCTTTCCTTAATATACAGTACATGTTCAAATCTAAGCTTTTCTACTTTAATTTTCTAATTAAAGTATGCATGTCTAAGCTTAAAATAAAATTCATGTCTTATTATGTATAAATTAATGTTGCAAATTCTAAACCTATTTTCATTTTCGTTTGTTATCATTTTCAATGTTTCTAGTAATGTTTTTCTTTCCCCCAGATATGCAGATTAATTAACGGACCGCTTGAAAACATGACCGCTATCACTCTTCAGATTTACATTTTGAATGGTTAATGCATGACTTTACTTTTGCAACATTTGTGCATCTGTATTATTGGCTTCACAAGTGGGTCAAGACACCTTGTACAAATGCCCTTGTTATGCTCAGAGGCTGCATTTGTCTCCTATTTAGATCTATTTAAACCTGACCATGATTTGTTACTCAAATGTCTTTTTTTGCAAAGTAGGACAGGTTACTTGTTATTTCAGAGCAGAGATACCACACATCATGCTACTGTATATGTGGCTAGGACTATGCTACTCTATCACTCCACCTTTAAGTTTGTAACAGAAATGTGACTTATAGTTAATCTTTTAATTGAGTCATGGAGGTCACAGTGTACTTCAAATCATTTTCATGTGCTTTTATGGCCCGTTTCTATTAATCAGCATAGAAATGATTACTTTGACACTGGACATTAAACCAGTCCCTCATTTGGAACAGTTACACATTAGACAAAGGAAAGGTGTGAGCATGCGGAATGGTGCAGGTTCAAATAGCCCTGCTAGGAAGATATGAACTTTCTAACCTTTACATTTTGATGGTGTATTTTTTATTTTTTTTTATCTGATCAATTGGATATCCAGATGTACTGTGTAACAAATCTGGATTTACTTTCTTAATACAAGATGCCACTATACAGTAAATACCACTTCAGAATGCTTGAGAGGAGGACATATTAAACACCTCGAGAATACAGCTTTGATTTCATTACCCACCTTCTGTGTCACTTGGATTAAGTAGTAATGAATAACTTCTGGTGTTAGGTTTGCCAGGGTGGAAAATTAATCAGGAAAAAAAAAAAAAAAGACACCCACTCTGAACTTTGTGTTCATAATATTCATGGAAAATTATCTGCAAGTTAAATACAGTAACTGAAAGATTTCTCTTTGAAAATGTAAGTGAATGTTAAGTAAATCAAGCCTAAATAACCTGATCTTTGTATGAGCATGCATGCCTGTGTTGGGCTCAGCAGACATTTGGACATTGTCCTTACTGAAATGTTTGCTGTGAGTGAGGTTCCCTGTCCTAGATCACAAATCCTTCACTGGAATAAATAGAAGGAAGCATTTCTTTTGATTTGTGTGTTTATCTATGGCAGATGGGCTTTTTGTTGAAAATTAGTTTAGCAGTGCGCAGTATTATCTAGCAATTATCTATTATCTAGCATTTATTATGAATATTATCTAGCGATGAATAATATGATGATTCCAATATACAGATGCTACTGCTGAATTCCTCATTCATATTGTTTAGAACATTGATTTATTTTGTATAACAGCAGCTCTGACAGCACTGCCGGCTTTAACGTTTCCGTAGTGTCTCCCATGCTGTGAGAGGCGATCGACATAAACAGATGTGTTTTTTTTTTTTTTTTTTTTTAATACAAGTATGTAATTGTTGATATTTCCTGGATGGAGATGGTTATTTAGCATTTTGACATATTTGAAGGAGGCTCCAGTATTAGTGCTTTGTAATAGTCAAAGGTAAAGAGGTTTTCTGCAATGGGGAAAGTCTACAAGGCAAAAGAGGAGGGGTTTGTTCAGTGATTAAGGCATTGGGCTCTTGTTTGGAAGGTCCCAGGTTCAAACCCCACAACTGCCAAGTTGCCATTGTTGTGCTCCTGAGCAAGGCACTTAACCCTCAACTGCTCAGATGCATAATGAGATAAAATGTAAGTCACTCTGGATAAGGGTGCCGTAAAGGAATCTTTTATTTATTTTTATTTTTTTTGTAAAATGAGAGAGAAAAGCAAGCGCACTGAAAGAAGTGCTTATAGCTGGCAGTGATAATAGGAACCATGTCGCCCACATGCCACATTAATAAATGTAACTATAACAACAGATCAGAAGTTTGATGTTTAATTAAGTAATTAATTAACAAATGATTATATAATTTGGAAATTGCTAAGAGGATAAAAACACCAAGATGTGCTGTTTTTGTATGTGCATGTATGAAAATAACCTTCAAAGTTAACGCCATGTCCCTTGGTTATTGATAATTTTCCTGTAACATCTAAACTGATGCTAGACCACTGTCAGATACTATGCACGTACTTCGCAGCTGCCAAAACTGATAGTAACTTGATATTAATGTTTTTTTTCTTTTGCACTTGAAAAGAAAGCCTACCATGCAATACACATCTATCATGTACGTATCTGCTAATGACTAGTGACTAAAAAATGCCAATCTTTTAACACCATTCGAAACTATGTGATGTGAAGAACTGTGATGACACTTTCCTGCCCACTTCTTCATTTTTCAGCCATTATCGAAAGCTAATTACTGCTATCACGGTTTCACTTACTGCAGCTGACCACTTGTGATGAAGATGTTGAAAAATATAAGTGGTTTTTCTGTTAATCTTCACACTACATACACGAGGACTCCTGAGTAATCAGAAATATGGACCACAGGCTTCGTGAAGAAAGAAAGAAGAAGGAAAGATAGCTACAGCAAAAATTAAAGATTGTTCTTCAGCAAGTAGAGTATTTGGTAGTTATTTGGGTGTAGTGTTTGTAACCTCGTAAAGGACTTAAGTGCTGAAATTTACAAAACAAAATGCAGTTACAGTGGTTGTGACGTCTGCAAACCTCAGTTTGACCCTGAGACTGAAGTAGAGAGCCTTTCAGTTCCTTTCATAGATTTAATGAAATGTGTAAGTTCTCAGGACGAGGTTTGCAATTCTTGATTTTCTTAGTTCTACAATGTTTTTTCCCGACATTTGTTGTTTATAAAGCCTGGAATGTTAATGTTCATGTTGCCTAGCTAGATCAACCTTTACTTCTTCGTTAGTGGTCATAAAGTCTCATGCTTGCTAAATTTCTTGAAAAGTATTTTTAGCAAAATTTAAAAACCTATTAAATAATTAAAATATATTGTCTTCTGAATAAAATTTCATTATTAATTGTAATTTTGGGGGGGAAAAAGCTCTCATAGCTTAGTTCCAGGTAACTTATTTTAGCATTTTGGCCTTTCTGGGAAGACCATTAAGACGAATTGAACATTTTCCGTACTTATCCGGACACCACATGCTTTTCATTTAGCTTAACCTCTTAAACATTAATCCAGGACAGGAAATAGTCTGAAGGGAAAACAGGACAATTAAAAAAAACAGTGAGTTCAGACTGCTCTTTTATAGCCGACTAGCATGGGGCAGCATCTTAATATCAAATGCCTAATGGTTTATTCCAGTTACTGATTAACATTAGTGTTCTTGGTGGTTAGTCATTTATTATATTTTAAACCATAACAGTAGCACTGCTTTAATGAAGCTTGTTCAGCTAGACACATAAGCTAAAGTAAGACATGTTGTCATGTAACTGACTCAATTTAGTCTGTACCTCATTCTAATTAGATCACATTACAGTGTTGAGAGAATTACACTTCCATGTACACATGATATAAACACAATCTGTACCTAAAAAAATGAGCTGTACCGGTACTAAACCTTGAATGATAATGGCTCCACCCTTATCAAACCTGTAAACGTCAGCAAAAGCGAATTATGGAGCAGCTTCCACAGCGCAGTGCACAAGCACCTTCATTGTTGTGGCCTTTTATCGTTCCTGCTGAGGTTGCATTTGCTCTGTTCTCTGACTACGGCCCCGCGCCGCTGACTGAGAGCCTTGTAATGTTTGTGCATTAAACATTTGTGTGCTTTGTTAGCCTCCAACACACATTGTAGAATCAGCCTGGGCACGTTAGCTTGCCTTGTGCACGTTCATCGGGAAAGACAGCAAACCGATGTGCTGCAATAGGTTTCTTATCTTCTGTAAAAAAAAAAAAAAAAAAAAGGTTGTAGAACTGGTTAACGTTTGTTTGTCTATTTAGTAGGTCTGTCACAATTTGGGGTCAAATTTTGGCTTTATTTAATTTAGGATTATTTGTTCTACACATAATAATGATTATAATAACTTTTGTTGTTATTATTATAAACTTTTTGATTGTATGACACTTTAATAAGTAGAACAACATTGTAATAATGCACATTAAAACTATATATTCATTAATTAAATTAAAACTGAATGATACACTCTAGTTTAATTTTTATAGTATAAAAATGTTGTTTAATCTTATTACTGAAATTTTTAAATAAGGGACTTGGACTACAATGTGCTGTAGCAAACACTATTAAGATAAATGTTGTATTTTTGTCATCTGCCTTTGGCCTCAACTGTAAAAAACAATTCCTAAAATTGTTTATGATTGTTATTAACTTTCTAATCTTACCTACAGTACTGTGCAAAAGTCATGCACTACCAGAGCCTAATTTCTTCATATTAAATACAAATGTAATTCAATTAAAATAATAAGAACTGTGTGAAAGTCTTGAGCCATCTCTAATTTCTTCATATTAAATAAAATTAAATTAAATGATGTAGATTAAAATAAAAAAATGAGAACAGTGTGACAGGCTGCAAAGTGCCTAAAGATAAGATTTAAAGCTTGGTTGTTTATGTAACTAAACGTCTGTTTCAACCACTCATCATTCAGCATCACCAGTACATTAATCACTGGCCTGATCATCCCTCATAATCTTCACTGCTTCATTTACTACTTCTTACCTGTGGAAGCAAAATATGAAGAAATGAGTGGTGGCTCTAGACTTTTGGCTGTTAAAACTAAAAAGAAATGTAGTCTTTGAATAAAAGCAGTTAAAAAGATTTATACTTTATATATGACGTGCTAACAGCCAAAACAAGGTATTGGTTCTAAAAGAGTCTTTGAAAGTGAATTTTCAGATAGGATCATATAACACCATTTTTCATAATATATAATGATTCTTATCTCGATATCCATTTTTCGTTTTTTGCAAATATGCATACACGTTTATATTTTTATCAGATAAAAAGAAATACATTTGCTAAATACAATTGCATGCCCTTTATGTAGTGCCTGTAACATTTTTTAATTAAACGTTATAAGTGTCATTCAGATGAAACATAGCCGATATAGATTTCACATGAAAAGACATAAGCCTGAAAAAATTTATTCTTCTAAAATGTTAAATTCTTAAGATATTGCAACATGAATGAATTTGACATGATTATGAACACTACAGATTTTGTGCTTTTACCTAAAAACATTTTTTTTACAGGTC
>JAQQZT010000014.1:16286565-16300685 GCA_030068275.1 Clarias platycephalus
TCCAATAAAATTGATTCATGTTTGTGGCTGTAATGTGACAAAATGTGGAAAAGTTCAAGGGGGCCGAATACTTTTGCGAGTCACTGTATATATATATATATTTTTTTTTATTTTTTTTTATTTTACTCTTTGTTGTACAGGATATCAAAGTGTAAATTCTAAACAGTTTATTAAAGTTTATGTCTTTATGATGTATGCATGCTTTTGTTTTCCTTTTTTTTAAGTAAGAGGAAAGGATAATTAACCCTGTCTAATACTAGAGCTTGATAGATGTCTGTGTTTAGCACCTGTCTGTGCAGGTCTTATTGCTCCTCAAAGAGCAAAGTTGATAAGGGGGCATACAATTCTCCCACACCCATCATAAAAATGTCTGCATTCAGATTTTTCTTTTCCCCCTGATTTTGAAACAGACATGGTTAATAGTTGAAATATTTAAAAATCCAAGATAATATGGAATGGAATGGTAAGTGACACCTATATAATGCAGTGTTTAGAGGTTAAAGTCCACACAGTGTATGTATTCATTCATTACATTAGCTGGTACAACAGTTTAAACTTTAATAGTGTAACTACAAAAAGTGTTAATCAAAGGTCAGATTTTTTTGCCTGTAACCATGTCTTATGAAATTGCACCTGTATTTGAATATCAGCTGGGGTCGATGTGGAAACTAGTACAAAAAATAGCTTTAAGGAATAGACGAAATGTATTGTATTGTAATGGATGGATCATTGCATGGTATATTGCTGAATTATAACAAGTATAAATGAATAATCTATAGTCAGGCAGCATATAATAAACACAGTACCGCCTGAGTAACCCTGTCTTTTTCTTGCCTTAATTAAACAGAGAAACAAAAGTGCTGTGCAGTTTAACTTCTAATCCTTAAATGACGCTTCGGGGACATGCTGTAAAAGTGTCTCGTTTTTGTCAAATTATCCACCTTCTTTTTTTTCTCTCCGTCTTCTTCTTCTCCTTCGTTTTTAATGAATGGGGTTAAACTGGGGGCTAACCTCTGGAATCTGATTTACATTAAACCTTAACACGGCTAAAGGTAAAGTCAGTTTACGAGAACCATATGCGTATCAGCGTAGGGGTATCTGGAAACAGCGGTGGAAATGCAAGTTTAAGCGGAAGTATTCAGAGATAGCGTTTTTGGTCTCACACTTGCACATAGCTTAAGTGATTCGGAAAGATGGAGGTGGACCTGTTTGTTCTCATTCCTGCGCGTTCTTCTAACAGACTATTCATAATGAATAAGCACTTGTGTAGAGAAACACTGTGTGTTCTATGTGACTCATTCAGATTAATCGTGCAAAATATAACCATGAAAACAATCTAAAGACATGCTGTCTTAGCTAACCAGCATGCTGTAATGATTATTACAGGAGCATTGGTAATCATTTACTTAAAGACGGTAGTTATGAGGCTACATAAGACTGTCATGACAATGCATACATGGGTATTTATGCAGGCTTATTCTAGCAGGTCTAAGCTGTTATAAAGACTGCTTGGTTAATGTCGATAAAGTTGCCTTGTGACACTTGCAGTCTTAAATACTGTACATTAGAGCTTCAACAACTGACGCTGTAGCTCGGTACATATTTGAATGTGTGCTGAAATGAAATACATTCAAATAAAATAACTGTGGATTAGAATTCACATGATCATTTGTTTCTTTCTAACCAGCTCCGATTTATTTTGTAAATCATCTTGTAATTGCATTGATATAAAAAAAAAAAAAAAAAAAGGAAGATGAACGCTGGTTTTAAAAGTAGGCATAAATCAGTGTTTTGATTTATTCTGAAACACCATGCCGGGTTAAAGGAGATCAGTTTTCACCAGCAGACAGAGACACAGCGTCTATGTATCAAGGGATACTTCGTAACATAAAGCACTAAATCCAAGAAAAAAAATTATATCGGGTTGTCATTTTTACCGCAATTTATGCTGGATATAAAGCTTCAACACAGTTAAAGTCCTCCATCTGACTTTAATAATAAAATAAACATTTTATTATTTTTTTTAAACATGTTGTCCAAGGCTTCTGTTGTGTTGCAATGTGATCTCGCAATCCCGTGCCACATGGTTGAACCCTTAACGTTGGCATGTATATAAATCTATTTTAGGACATGTACAAACTTGGGTCTGTGTCAAATTGTATAGCCATGTGAGGTTGAGGTTATAATTCTGCTTAGTGTATGTCGAATCCTTGGATGACAATTATATTACCTAACTGTAAAAAATAAATGGCAGTTAGGTTGCCAGTACACTGCTGCAAAAGTTACAAGCTGCTCTAACTTTAACTATAGAACTGCACTTAGCTTCACCTCACGTCTAATTGATATTCAGATTTGAATCTAGCGGTGGGATATGCTATAAACTGGATAATCTTAGGTAATGTAATATTAGCCTATACACAACAACAAATCTAAAAACGCAACAGCAAAATCAGAAACGCGTTAAAAATTAAAGGAAAATCTATATTATTAAATATGATATTATCGTTGCTGATTGGACAATCAGCTGTTAAATGAACCTAAATAAATCTAGTGATGCTTTTATTCATTCATTTTATCAAAAGCAATTACATGATGTTATCTTAGACACATCACATGATTTTTTTTTATTTTAGGTAAATGCTTTGCATAGCATTAAAGGTCCCATATTATAAAAAATAATTATTGCTTTTCATTAATGTGCATCTCCATCTCAAATAACTTTCAAATAATGCATTTTTTTTTTCATACTTAAAAAAAAAAATTTTTTTCATCCTCTTCCACACATGCTGTACAGCTAAACAAACAGGAGGGGGAGGGGTACAGTATTTTCTTATATGAGGTCAGAAAGGGGGATCAGCCATTTTAGCTTGTTTGAGCCCTGGATAAAATAAAAAGGAGAAAAAAAGCAAGGATTGATTTTTTCCCCTTCAGGTTGTGTACGTATATACAAGGAGTTATTTTAGCGTTTTATGAAGGTTTTTTTGCCGCTCAACTGGCAATCCAGCAGTTAGTTAGAAGTGCTGCGTTCCGATCGGCAAGTATAGTAGTTCCCTGCAGAGTAGGCAGGAGGGAGGACACTTTAAAGTACTTTAAAGAAATTGCATTTCCTGTGACATCCTCAACCTGTATTTTGGCAGCCTAAATTTGTGAGATTTGAATATATTTTCCAACAGAAATTTCGTAGGGTCAATTTATTTTTTTTACATTGAATTTAAGTGCATTAATTACATTTTAATTTTGAATATACAGCGAGAATACAGTGCAGTGGCAAAAATTTCAATGCTGTAGGATTGTTTTTTTTTCCAGCTCAAATCACAATGCAGAAAATGTTTAAAAACTAGTTATTTTTTAAATTCATGTAATTCAACATGCTTTTATTGTTTTGAGGACTGTTATACTTCCATAGGTGACAAAAAAATAGACTGAAAGCATGCAATTGGTTTTCCTTTCCTATTCATATTCCAATCAGCAACAAAGATTATGTTGTTTAATAGGGACCTACAGTACGTTTTCTGTCTTGTGTTTTTACGTGGATCCTTACAACCTTGATTTGGGGGTTTTGTTTTATGGGTTTTTTTTTTTAGTTACCTCAGTAGTAGAATTATGAATATGAACAGAAATAAGGCAGAAAAAAAAAAACCTTACTCCCATAATTTACTGGAATAGACTAAAACTGCAGAATACGGCATAAAAACTACAGTTTTTTTCTTCTGTACTTTTAAGTAAATACCCAGCCTCTCTAGTGTGGAAAAAAAACAGCCCATGGTGTAAAGCACCAGTAAAATAACACTTAGACCTGCCAATACATGGTCATCTCACTGCCACTTAATCCAGTCCATCAGCTGAAGTACGTGGGCAAATCCTATCAGGAGGAGGCGAGGCGAGCCGAGCACTTCATATTTGTGTAGATATCTCATTATGTCAGCGCAGCACTAGTAGGAAGGTGTGTGTGTGTGTGTAAGAATTGGAGTAGGGCTGGCTTTCAGCCAGTTGGAGCAGTGCCAGCATGACCAGGCGTGTTGTTCTCTAATTAACTCTTGCCCCCTTACACCAGAGTTGCACACACACACACACACACACACACACACACACACACGCCTAGCCCAGCAGTTTCCCAGAAGACACACCACACACACACACACACACACATATATACGGAGCGCCCCACACGAGGCGTATTCGGAAAGTATGGCTGCGATATTGATTCTGCTGTCATGGCTTTTTTCCTCTCAGCTGCTGTTCACAAATGATGCTTATTAGCAATCGGGGTGAAGAGGATTGACTGTAACGGTTGTGTAAAATTGCACGGATGGATCCAAAATAGATCAAATTCATTTTCGAGGAATGAGGAAACCATAATTATAGGTTTCGAGTCATGCAACCAGTCGTGCGACTCGTGCAGGGACGGTTTACAAAAGGTCATGTGCAGCATCTTTAGTTAATGAGGTTCAGGTCATGTTAAGCCTAATTAGGTCAATTTTGGGAAACTCGTAGGTCAGTGCAGGAGGAAATGTGAGAATAATAGCTCTGATGATGTGAGAAGAAATGACGAGGGTCGATAACGTTATTGTATTATATATATATATATTATATATTACTTGTAATATCCGAAATGAACGTTTTTTCAGTTTGTCACTTCTTGTGTTTGCAAATTCATACAGTATGCATAAGAATGATGTATGATATCTAATTGAATCACTCCCATGACCGAGCAGATCTTCTTTTTTGCAATCCTTTTCCTCTCAGACCACCTCTGGAATGTTGTAAATGACTAAACAGACGAGACGAGATGGCGGCCGTTGGCTGTTTTCGATACAGAATAGATTAGAAATTTCGCAAACACTACTTGCACATTATATTAAGTATTATAGAGCAATAAGGCAATTTTTACTCTTATTTTGCACAATCAAAAGTCCCGGTTTGACTCGAACGTCCCTTATACAGTATATTAATCCTTTTAGATTCTGTGGCTATTATATTATTGAAATGTCATGTTGAAATGCTGGGAAAGTAATATGATTAGTGCAAAGATCCAAAAAAAAGAGGTTCTATACTGTACGTATCTAGAATAATTTGGAATAATAATATAATAAATTTAGTCCCAGATCCAGATTAAACACTTGAGTGATTTTATTTTATTTATTTTTTATCAGTCAACCTGATGTACCAGAAATTCTCTAATACGTAGGCGTCTGTTTTACAAATCACTCATTCAGCTACTTCACAAAAAGCAATGGAAGATGAAGATAAGAGCGTTTATAATGTTGAGTGGAAGCGTGCTTAGGAAGCTGAACAATTATGAGCAAATTACTGTATTGATGGTAGAAATGTCCAAAATCCGTAAAGAATGTATATATTTTTAAAGGTTTGAATGTTGACATGCAATTTTATGGGGGGAAAAAAGTAAACAGAAATTAAGTGTCGTGATCATTACAGTCAAGATATAAATCACTTTTTGTGAAGTACAGATTAGATGAGACTCTTTTATATGATAAAAGTTTATTCCATACTGATGTAACCAGCCGAAAAGAAGAATAGGGATTATTTTGAAATAAAACTTTTATTCAAGTTGCTAAGGCGGAACAAAACCAGTCATGGTAAATGACACTGAGTTAAACCCTGCAGCTGTGACTTTGGAGACTTTTTGGTCTTTTAAGTGCCTGCGGATGAACATTTGGACAAGTCTACATGTGGCGACTTGTCCGAACTGGGGTGGTCGTCAGTGGAATTGAAGGCATTTCCAGCTTTTCAGGTTAACAAGCACCTCTGTGTTGAGTGACCAGGCTCCATTTTGATATGTTCCAGGATGGGCTTTGACTGCCTGAAGGTTTACTTGAACTTAGTTCAAAGTCATATCAAACTTATAGCTCTGAGTTGCTTTTGACAGGCAAAAACAAACCTGGTCACAAGAATGTCACAGAGTTACTTTCCGCAGCCTGTTTATAATAAGTTCGAAACATGAAGCATAAACTATATTATGATCATGTGCGAGCCTTAAGATATGAAGAATGATAAAGAACTTGTTTTGCTGCGCATGGATATTTGGCTACTAATAGATTCTCTCTTTGTAAATTATTTTTGAAACCAATAAAAATGCTTGTTAAATGACTGCAAAGAGCTCCCTCTACTGAACTCATTGCAGATGGAGCGTGAGGGAGATTTAACCGTGCAATAACAATACCTTTACCAAAAAAATGAAACATTTCCCCATATATTTCACTGCGCTGAAGTCGAACATGACTACCTGATAGACGATACGCCTGTAGTCGCCGGCACCTTCAAAACATCCGAACAGGCTTCACCTAAATCTTACTGAAGTTAATATTTCACTACAAATTAATAACCCGTGCATTCTAAACGCTCTAATTTCCGTGACATGCACATTTTCTGTCGGCACATGCACAAAACAGCAGCCACCCAAGGTCGAGTCTGAGCACGACCACTTAGTTTCAAGCTCAAGGAGATTGACACAGTGACAAAAAAAGACCGCGAGGAATAATTTACAAGCGTTGTAGTTTCTAAATGCACATGCACAGACAGACTACGAGACACAATGTACGAGTGGATCAGCTCACACACACATCAAGACTTGCTGCCCTCAAGTGTTTTTTTTTTGTTTTTTTTAATCCGAGCACCCCTGTTGTGTCTACACTGACAGTGTTGTAAACTGCTACCGGTTCAGCACTCAACCGCATCTGATTTGTCGTATAAAGAGCATGCATTTGATGCTTTTCGTCATTTTTGCAATATTGAAGGACTATCGTTAGCATGATGCACTTTTTTTTGTTTTTGCATACAAAATGATATGAAATGAAGTAGCATATCTTTAAAAAAAAAAATAAATTCTAATTTTTTTTAGGCGTCTCATGCACACCGATTGCTCTAAACAGGTTTAATATAAACATGATGATGAGCTACTGGAAAGAGGAACCAGAAGCCTAATGTACAATATGTTCCACTGGTTAATATTTAAAGCAATGTTGTGGGTATTGTGGTCGAACATATTATGACACATGGATTGAAAGCTTGTGGCGTAATTACTTCATCTCTGGCCAGCTGGCGTCCTCAAAAACAGAGTCCCCATAATATCACCTTCATCCTAAATAACGTCGAAATCTGAGCTCATGCAAGAATGAAATGCAAATCATGTAGAAATAAAATCTTAATTGACAGACGAACAATAGAATGTTTTGTTTGAAGCATTTTGTTTGCTTTGGTTTTAGTGCAGCGTGTAATTAAAGGTAATTAAATTGTATTTACTGTTACTGTTAACCTTTGTGACCAGACTTGCATTTTCGATCTGTTTTTATTCATCGGCAGCAAGACATGCAGGATTTTCAAGTTAGCTTCACGCGTTTCGCGCTTCGCTGGTAACGTTCTGCTTGTCATCTATTTTGTCTGGTAGACTAGCATGCCAGAGACTTGTCAAGCACAGATTCCTGACAGGCGCTATTGTTTTCCATGTGAATAGAAATCTTTCCGCAAAGACTTATTGCATTTTGCTTACATATTTCTGAAAGAGACCCAGTCCTTGATTATTTCTTCTCACCTTTGAAAGGTGCCTCTCGAAGACATTTTTCCGCGAGGCATCGATTGCATCGGTCCTTTAAGATTGGTGACAGCTAATACACTTCTAAATGATCACTTATTATCTCTGGGGCCTCATTCCATGTGCCCTGCTGTTTTCAAAGGTCATCCTTCTGTATTCATCTATCGACCTGGACTCCCGGTAACATGGAAAGGGACTTATTGAAATGGAAGGTTGAGCAGCGTATTTCCATCAGGTTACAATCTACTCTTTCAGGAAGCAAAAAAAAAAAAAAAAAAAAGGCTTCGACCTGGTGAATAGGGCAGAATCGGGGGACGAAATGGATGTGCCGATACTAAGGGAAGGTGGTGTAAAAAGTCTTAAATGTTATCAGGGGAGAAATGTAAACGGCTAAGCTATTTTGATAATAGGTGCTTTGATAAATTATTTGATATGATATGATAGGCATTTTATAAGATTATGATAGGCAAGGCAAGGCAAGGTTAATTGTATAGCACATTTCATACACAATAGTAATTCAAAGTGCTTTACATAAAAGAAAAGAAAATAATCATAAAGTGAAATAGAAAATAATAGCAATAAATGTATTTTATTAAATAAATTAATTAAATTTGTGTGCCCTGCCATGGATTGGCATCCCGTCCAGGGTGTAAACCACCTCGTCCCATAAGTCTCCAGGGATAGGCCTCAGGCTTTAGACTTCAAACAGTACATTGACAATCTCTTGTATTCTTAATTGACAATTTAACATCCAGTTAAAAGCCATATATATGGTATATAATAATTTTATTATTAAATTAAGGTTCAAATTTTTCTAGCGTTAGGACCTGGAACTAAAATAGGTTCAGTCGAGATTTTCATTAATTCAATTCAATTCAATTCTATTTTATTTGTATAGCGCTTTTAACAATTGTCACTGTCACAAAGCAGCTTCACACAATCAAAAGAATTATTTAAGTTTGTATGGAATGTGAATGTGTATGAATCAAAATATCAAAATCATTAATCTACGGAAAATCAACTTTATGTTCAAATCCAGGTACAGATATAAAATACTAAAAGCACTAAATATAGTAGACACTGATACAGATTGCATCATCATGTCTCACTCCTATTTCAGAGGTTTCAGGTAAAAAAATTTATTAAAGATTTACTTAAGCAAGTAAAAGCTATTTAAGTTTGTGCTTCCGTTGAGCTCTTGAAGTTTCTAAGGTGAATTGTGTAATACAGAGTTTGGCTTTCTTAAAAAATTCCAATACAGACATTTAACCATAATGTGAAAAACACTATTATACAACTAACACATGAATGAGATACAAAACAGTGACATATGATTTTTATTGTTTTTCCCATCTGTGCTATGCATTAAAAAGCTTTGTATTGTTTTTTCTGGTTATTACAGTTGTATGAGCTTGACGATGATGTGAAAAGAAAAGAATTTCTCGATGACCTCTTCAGTTTCATGCAGAAAAGAGGTAAGACCTGTATCTATGTCCTTCTGAACATGAAAAACTCTACTATACTATACTATATATATAGTACAGTACAGCACACACGCACAGTATCACCCATGAAACAGTCAAACATGACCTTTACTATTTTTTCTTAATTGAAATGTAATTCCCCCTTACATTATATTGTGGGCTAACGTGTTGACTCATGGAAGTGATTAAATATACTTTGTCTTATGCTGCACCATCTATTACAACAACGAGTCATAAAAATGATAACTGAATATAGAATGAACAATAGATACCAGAGGTCAATTGTTTCAATGAAAACCTAGGAATGTAAAGATGATGTTGTGATCCCAGGTCTGCGTTTCCTGCCTAAGCCCTGTTTTAGATTTATAAAACAACGTTGTCATTGCCGTCTGTCTGTTCGTTCATCAGGTGCAGCTGTTGCTTTTCAGTAATTGTACTAAGATTATAAAAATGTCCCAAAAGGGAATACCTTGCCAGGCGTGGAGGATAACATCCTGCTATTATCTCCCTGTGATAGAGTTTAAGGCATACTATATGAGAAAAGGCAACCTAGGAATGAAAAACAATATAGAGGAAAGGTTCAGATTACACAGAAGGAATAAGTCAGGTACTGTACGTTTATCCTAAATGTAACAAAAATACTTTTTTTTAATATTATAATAAAGACTTGAATTTTGAGTAGTTTTGAAAACGATAACGTAGCATAGTGATTAGCACTGTGGCCTCACAACTTCTGGGTCCAGGGTTCTGTTCTTGCCTCGCATCAGTATGCATGTTCTCCCTCTGCTTGGTGGGTTTCCCCCGGGTACTCTGGTTCCATCACTGACAAGCCGTTTCCACATGTTTGGGCAATTAAGGGAGTTCCTGGGAGGCCGGCGTTTCAGACTGATCATGGCTCCAGCATACCGAGAAAAATTTCTACCTTGCTGGTATCCAAGCACTAGTGAAACGCTGGGGTAAGTGAATTATTTTAGCCGGGGATTCCATCCATCCATCTAGGAACCTCTGTAGACCAACTAGGGACTGTGGAGGCCAATGGTGACCACTGTATTTATTCCCATTTATACGGCCGTGGTAGGACCTCCCATGTTTTTGGACTGTGGGAGGAAACAACAGGGGAAACCCACCAAGCACAGGGAGAACATGTAAACTCCATGCATACAGACCCGACACAGGAATCGCACCAGGGACCTGAAGGTGCAAGGCAACATTGCTAGTCACCAAGCCACCGTGGCACCAGCGGGAGATTATATAGTGAAATATAGTTCTGCACAATCAAAAATTGTTCTTTCCCCAGACATACATAGGGGCTTGTATGGCAGGTACTACACATAACAAACAAATATGAAGCTTTCTCTAAAGAGACATTTATTTCACCTTTATGGAAGTTATGACCCGCCATGGGAAAGTGTTCAGGACAGATGAGTTTGCGCTTTCAGTAATATGATAAGCTGTGGGTGGTTTTTTTTAATTATTATTATCATTATTATTATTATGAATTTCAAGAGAAGTAAGGGAAGCTGGTGATGAAATAGATGATGTAAATAACAACCTAAGCTAAATGTAAAGGAAATGGCATTCATTAATAAATTGACAATAAACCACTGATAAATTGCAGTAAGAGAAACAAAGCACATCAGGATTAGAAAATAATTCACGTTAGGATGGGAACGGTAACTCGGCTTTACTTCAGGATGCATTACCCTACCTCCATTGTGGATTATTTCCCTTTAATATCGCACCTCAACACATTTGCTTACATAAAACCTGTTCACAATTGTAATGTGTTTCGAGTTACAATCAAACAGATGCAAATGCAAAAACAAGCGAAGAAAAAAAAAATAACTTAGTGAACGAATGAGGTCGTTGGGATTTCGTTACACAGCATGACCAGTCGAACTGGAATTCAGGTCCTCAGTAGTTTTACATCTCTGACACAACCTGTGGACAGGCGTCATAAAAATGTCCATGGCCAACATGAATCAGTTGGGACATGCTCATCGGAGAGGTGCTCAGCACATGCTCGGGATGGTTAGCTCGCGGATCTGTGAGCGTTTAGTAAGTGCCCGTAGACAAAGAGTCCTGTAAATTCCTTCAGGTGAACGGGTGGGGGGGTGAGCACCGCAAAGCCAATACTTAATCCATTAATGACAGCTTTGTATCCCTGACAATTTAAAGTGTTAGCCTCCATCTGTCTGAATCATTCCTCCTACTTCATGCTAATGACTTTCTTAGGCTGGATTAGATTTCTAAATGCATGCACGGCAACTGTGACATGATTTACGCTGAAGTAGTGTCTATAAGTACATTTTTACTTGCAAAATTGATTATGTGACTCGTGGTAACTAGTCAATGCGTAAGAAAAAGAGTGTTAATAGATATGGCAAGTGATGGTGATGCTCCTTCATTGCACCCCTGGGGGAAAAAAATCTCCTATTACAGCCTGCCTTTAAATTTCTCTTTTTGTAGCAATCATACTTAAACAATGTGCAAATTAGGTATTGTATGAAAATCCATGGAATAGAAAAGTTGCACGGATAAGGGCAAAACAAGCACTTTGGTGAAATTTTCTGATGACAGGAATGCGGGGCTTGGTTTTATTATGGCTTACGCTGTTTTTGTTTCGCCACTGGCTAATCCGAGAGAGATAGGCAGTTAGGAGTCGCTCTGTCTAGTGATTCCATGCCATAAATATGTGGGAGTGGATCGGATCCTTTCACATCAGGTCATGCAGAAAGACAAAATATCAGCTACGGTGAACCTTTATGCGTCTATTGAAACTAGTTCTTCAAAGATAATAGAAAAAGAAAACATATTTATAAAAGTGTTTATCTAGGTGAATTAGCATCACACACAATTAATGTTGATATATTTTATTAATACAATAATGAGACAAATTATTCCGCAGGCTTAACTTCCTACAGTTATAATTATATAACAATTTGAATCTGTATTATAATTAAAATGATATAATTATAATAGCTATTGTACAATTGTTTATATAAAAATATGAAATGGTGAAAGATGGATTGTATATCCAAAACATGCTATTAAATATTTATAAATATACAACATTCAAAAGAACGGAAATATAAAAGTAATTTTTAAGTTTAAGGTGACAGATGTTTTTATTTTGATATTTCATAAAGTAAAAAAATATATTGAGATAATGTTCTTATCAATGTTATCAGTTAAAATGAGATCATGTTGCCTATTTTACATCAATGTTAATCCTGATTTGGCAACTGTGTTTCTACACCTACAGCTGTTTTTAGCAAGATATATATGTATCTAGATATACTTCAAAGCATTATCTTAATTTCTATTGATCACTCTTGTTTAAATAATAATAATAATAATATTATTATTATTATTATTATTTTCTTTTTTTAATAAACGTTCTAATTATATATATAAATAAAAAAAAATTGATTTCCAGGTTACATGATCCTTGTTCATGAATTGTTGAATATCACAGATTAAATATGCACCATATGTCCATTAATATTATTGATTTTTAAGTCTCCAAGGATTCAAGCCTGCCTGAATAATTAATGTATGTGACTGAAACATGCTGAAACCCATTTTTACATTAAGTTAGTGCGTTGTCATTTAGTATTAATCTGACTTGTAAGTTATAGCTGAATTATATCAATGGCCTTTTATTAAGTGGGGACCGATTTCTTTTTTTTCTTTCCCTCAAAGCCTAACAGCTCTGAATTGGGCAGATTATATGTTGCTTTGTGTGTCAGGTGATTGATGGGAGATGTGCGTGCTGTTATTCAACTCGCTATCCTGTTTGAGTTACCTGCTTATCAAGTGGGTTTGGCAAGATCGAATGCCAACTGGTATGCTTTTTTTTTGTTCGTGAACCATGTTCGCTATTGACATGTAATTCCACATTCCCATGTCAAGTCCACCCTGTTGATTCTCTGTGGCTTTCCTGAATTAAGGCCTGTGTGTACTCTGGCAGTGACAGGTGCCAGGGAGATAAATGTTATATTGAAGGTGTGTCAACAGTACAAACATGCTCTACTGCAAGCAAACCTCCTGAAATATGTGGTCTGTGGTGCACTGACTGACACCGTGGGTCCTATTCCCATGCAGTCATGGTCTTAGAAGAACATATGACATATCTATTGGCAGTCATGAAAGATCTTTGTGTTCTAGAGAAGATCAAATTACAGCTTTTTTTATTTATTTATTTATTCTTTTGTAAACTCAGATAATGAGATCAGGAACTAACTTGTTTCATGGACATTCCAGAAATTTAAAAGTTACTATCAATGTGTAAAAATATCGTGTATCATTATTTAATTAATCAGATTGTTTTGATGTAAAAGCTATAAAAACAGTTTGCGACATGACGTTTAAGAAAACTTCCAGTGATAGTATATTTGGATTTCATGCACATGTACTAAGAAATCTTACAAACACTAACCCTACTTCAACTCTAACCTTTCACCCCTCTCCTCTGTATGCTTTTCAAAATGATAGGTGTTGGTAATTGTTGTCACTGTGTTCTTGGTGGAATTTCCTTAACCACTAATAACATTAAATCATTTCTTTTTGTTTGTTTGTTTAGTTCTTTTATTTAATTTTTCTTAGAAATGATACTTGATATGGTGAGTGCACATCAAAGTGCTCTGTTTTGTTTTGATGTTTTGTTTGATTGTTTTTGCTCAAACTGTTATACAATGGCAACATTCCAAGGCAATTAGCAATTAATAGAGTAATCATTAAAAAGAAATTAAGAAATATATCTTGAATAAACTTTGAAAGGCATTTGTATGCACAAAACAACATGGCATCAACTGCTTTTTTTTTTTTTGAATACTAAAACGCTACAGTAATTTGCTGCTAGTCTTAGCAACGGCCACGGTCAGCAAAGCTAAATTCAGCTATATGTGACAGAACATGATAAGATGCCATTTTCTAATTTATAACCACAACCAGTGTTAGTTACACTGCAGCTCGACTAAGTAAGTATTTCTAAATATAATTACGATATGCAGTGTGTGTGTGTGTGTGTGTGTGTGTGTGTGTGTGTGTGTGTGTGTGTGTGCGTGTGTGTGTGTGTGTGTGTG
>JAQQZT010000014.1:16300785-16324054 GCA_030068275.1 Clarias platycephalus
TGTGTGTGTGTGTGTGTGTGTGTGTGTGTGTGTGTGTGTGTGTGTGTGTGCGTGTGTGTGTGTGTGTGTGTGTGTGCGTGCGCTTGCTAGGGAATTTTTGGACCTGCACTGCTTAGACCATATACACTATTTATTCACTTATCTATGTTAAATTGATTTAAATGTCATTTTATTTCTTGTATTTTATCTAAACAGATCTAAACAGAAACATCGAAACATTTCAAAGGAATGTTTTGAAAATAACAGTTTTGAATGTAACTTTGAATCAGCCTTAATGTCTTTTCCCAGCATTATCCTGAACTATTTTCTCTAACTCACAAGTTTAAATTAAGTCAAGTTATATTGATTTGGTATCGGCTTAGCTTAACTTACCCTGGAGATCCGACAACTATCTTAAAAACATCCTAGTAGAAATATTAACTTCTAGCCTCTTATTTTAAGCCCTATATCAGGCATTTTCGATAATCACTGAGCACGTTTATCACGGATAAGTGAATGGTGTTTGGTGTTGTCACAACTGTTATCTAGTCCCCTCTGGCTAAGGTTATTAATAGCTTTCCACACACCCAGGGACCAGATGCTGTCCTGTTTCATTCTTATTCCAGCCAGGAAGTAAACTTTGGGCTACAGCACCTCCATTTATGACCCAAGTAATCCAAAGTAAGTAAAAACAACAGCAATGCACGCATAATGGGAAGCCGACTGAAGGCCAGAAGTGCAAAAATAGAGACACACCCAGCCCACCCCCCGCAAAGCAACATATTGCATTAGTGGCTTCATCAAAGATCAGTTTTAGGATAAATGTATAATCCTTGAAGATTTTGAAATAGCCAATCAGAATGCAGTCTCACAGTCTTCGACCAATAGAGTCATTAAGAATCTACAGAGCACAAAACTGAGGATTAACCCTTTTATATCAGGATGAATTTTTTTTTACATCTGGAAAGTCAAGAAGAGTATGAAAATTGAAAGAATATTTTGGAAAATGGACCTACACTCTAAATCTGATGTCTTTGTATTGATATATTGTTTCCTTACTAAGTCATTAGTAGGTATTTCATAATACACTTATCTTTGAAAAAATATTCTCGAACATAGAAGGTCTGGATATATGACTGAAAAGAAACTGGTGCAGAAGTGCTGAAAATTAATAGAAATGTTTTGCATGGACGGAATAAAAAGCGCACTTTCTCTCCGTGTTTTCTGTTTGTATTTTTTGCCTGCCTTTTCGGTTGCAGATTATCAATAATTAGCATTAACCAAATTAGCAGTCGAGATCAAAGAGAGTTCAGGAGCAATTTGCATCGTCTTTCAATGACATTTCCCACATGGCATTTCCGAACATTAGTAAATGTGCTTATTTCAGTGTTTGTTTGGGGTTTTTTTGCTTTTTTTTTAAAGCAATGGTGTTTTAATACTTTGATCTCTTGGCACATAATTAGTTAGTTTGCCAAGCATATTATTCATGAAGGATTTAACTCTAAGCTTGTCGACTCGTGTATCTAAAGAGGTGTGTTGTGTTTTTTGGAAGACACAACAATCTGATCTCATGATGCCGTCGTATTATGCAGGCTTCTTTTTAATCACCTTCAGGACGTCTTTAATCGAAATACATCTTGGGAAACTTGTATCTCATCATCTGATTCATTCAGTGCAGCATAACACACCAGTGAAGTGTGTAATCCAGGTATCATCGGTATTTAAGATGTGTTTATGTAATATACAGTAGAAGATTTGGAGGAGTGCTGTTCTTATTAGTTGGGTGTTATACAGAGTTTTTAATATTGATATAATGGATGCTAGATTATAAGGCTGCACAATTTGAATGCTTTTTTTTATACATATTGTGATTAAGATTTTAAACTTGAAATGTAAATATTTCTATTTATCTCGGCTTACGGCAAATAATGGTACAAATTATCTTATTAAGAGCGTGTTTGGCAATATTTATTTAGCACCTCAAAAGTATTTAAACAAACAAATAGAATTATTGACAAACTGTACATTAATCAATAATACAAAATACCTAAATTCCAGACTATAAGTGTAATACCTGTAATAAATTGCATCTTTTTCCTTAGCGATTTTGATTTAATAATGATTTAATAATTTGTGACGTTCATAAGCAAGCTTTCTTTATAAAGCATATTGTTTTGACTAACCATGCTCATATGCCAGCATGTACAGGTAGATTATAAAACAAGATTTGAAATGTGCATCTGTATTACATTAATTATAATCATTATGATTATTATAATGATGATTATTATTATTGCATCATGTTATGTTATGATATGATTATTGTCCCAGAGCCAAGCTGCACATGCTATTCAAATAACACAAAGATGAACCTCCTTTGAACAGACATGTCATTTAACCCCTGCTTGTGCTATGTTGCATGTGTTAGCAGAGCTGATCGTGTCCCCTGATAAGCAGTCTACAATGCAGTAGATAAAGATAAGTTGGATTAAGATTAGATTGGAGATTAGATTGAAGTAGGACGAGACAAACTTGAAATTCTGTTGAAATTACTTATTTTTTGAATGGCAGTTAAAGCAGATATACAGCAAGCACGATCTTTACTGCAGATATGGCTAAAACAAAAGGTGCACTGTAATGAATTTTCATTTTGATTGTACAGAACACGGTTATGAGAGTAAAAACTCCCTTTATTTCTCTGTATAATCCGCTGTTACACTTAATCCCAGTGTTCGACTAGTGCTTGGATACCATCAAATTAGAAAGTTTTCTTAGTACGCCAGATCCATGATCAGACTTCTAACTTTACACCTGAAACACTGGCCTCTCAGGAACTCCTTTAATGGCCCAAACATGTGGGACTGTACAGGGGTTGTGGCAATAACTTCCAGCAAGATGTTGGTGCGTACACTTCCCACAAATCAGATACGTCCCACTCGCTGAATGTTGGCGAGAACAACCGCAGTGTGTTCCGAGCCATCACGGCCAAGATGGTCATCACGGAGTAGGGCGCTCTTTAAAACGTTTGCATCATTCAAATACCTTACTCCAGTTAAGAGTCTCATCAACGTACTGTGCTTGAAGTCTTCTGTAAATGTCAATCAGTTGTACACCCTCATTTACGGGAAATTGAACGCCCCACATAATATGTACTACTAATCATGAAAATTCTACAGTATTTAAAACTAAGAATAGAGAATAGAAAAGGTTGCTAGGTGGAACCACTTTCAAACATTGTATGGTATAAAGGAAAAAAATGTTTTATTCATATGTTTCAAGTCTCAAGACAATGGTTCAGTCTAACCTAAAGAGTTCTTCATTGTCACTCTCAGACGGCTTTTGTTTTCTGTGAGTAGATTTCACACAGAATCCTTTTAGAGAATTCAAACTATTGGCCATCTAAAGAACCTCTTCAATCAGATTTAAAAAAAAAAAAAAAAAAAAGTATGAGTTTGGAATGATGGAGCTATGAAACCGCCAGGGTGCATATGAAAATGAAAACCTTTTGAAAAAATTTTTAAATCTCCCCAGCTTCAGGTTGTCGGGTTCGCATCAAAAATCAATGCCATTCCGAGGCTCCCCTGCTGTGTTCGGCTTGAAAGTGAACTTACTCTATCGGCCCCTATAGGCCTGGCCCGGGCTCAAAGGTCACTCGCCTTCCTAGTGTCTCTTAGCCCCTGCCATCATCAATCATAACCTGCCACACACGATTCGTTTGTCACGCGGCCTCGTGTGGATTGAGATGGCCGTATCTGTTTTCAAATCAAAATGGCTGGCGGCCTAACACAAACAGATCTGTGTCGAAGCGATGATTGTTAGGAGGCACACACGTTCACTTATCCCCTCAGACAGAAACTGGGGCAGACGTTTTAGCACTAACGCAAGAGCCCACACTAAAACATCATTATCATTGATATCAAACATACATGTAAAAAAGAGTAAGAGTTGACTTTCTCACTTACCGTTTTCCAGCTACTGTTTATTTATTGTCATGTTAGTGAGAAATCCAAGTCAGAGAATGCAAGTGAAAGAGATTTAGCTTAGCTTAGCTAGCTAGTTTTGTTTGGGTGTAATGTTGTTAATGGTGGTTTTAGCAACAAAAGGTAAGCTTTGGAAGCTGATCTGTTTGAGCAGATGAGAAGTTGACACAGCTGGACAGACTGAAACACTAAAGCACTACTGCAGCAACCTTTTTTAAACAAAGAAGAAGCTAATGCTACTGGTACAAATATTAGCAAGGAGCAGAATGTCCATTGTAGAATAGCATTACATTGGGTAATGTTGGAAGATTGTGACCAAAATGAAAATGAAGTAAAGTTTCACAAAATAAACAACATTTCTCTCAGAATTTCATCATAAAATGAAGCTTTTGAACAATTAACTAGAAATATTGACATGTAAGCTATGCAGGGTGGACATTCTCCCTTCAAACATTCCAGGCTAAATCACAATAGTATAAAAAATAAAAAAAATACAGGTATGGCGTATTGTTTTATTTCATGCAACAACATAGTTAGTCATCTACTTTACAGTCTACGTCTTACTTAAAGTACACACTGCCTCGCGACATTATGGAGAACAGTGGACACGTAAGGTGTTTGAACAGTACGCGTAAATCCTCGCATTGTTCCCTTTCTTGAAGGAATTTTAAGCCTTAAACCCTGAAGAATGCACGTGTCATTCATGACACCAACTTGGACAGATAAAGCTTTTTACAGCTTCTGATTTCTAAGCAATAGAAACAATGCAGGTGCTACGGCCCATTGTATGCCGCTAAATACCAGGAGTGATTCATGATTTCTACCTAGCACTACCGATAAATTGTCCAGAGTCAGGGCCGCTCCAGCGGTTTATGTTGAGTCAATGGATTGCACCTTTTGCATTACCTGAATGCTAACACAGGAGAATAAGAAGCTAGCAGAAAGCTGAGAGAGTGATTCGGCACAGGAAAATTCAGGAAAGTCCACGGTGTTCCCATGCTCGTCAAAATCGACCCTCGTTTCCTTCCTTCCTGAGAGTCTGATGTTCGGGCTGTTGTGTTTTTAAAATATATAGCTGAATTGCTTAAGTGGAAATGCTATCCTGCTGGGAATGTAAATAAAAGATCCAACATTTTTGGGCAAAATGCAGTGGTCATTAGCAGGCAAGATTTACAGCCATTCTATATAAATAGACAAAAAAGTAGCGCCACACTAGATAAGAAGAATAAGAAGTTTCACATCCTTCCTGTATTTTTCTTTTACTTATATCAGGGGGTCTGTGTGCATGGAGTTTGCATGTTCTCCCTGGGCTTGCTGGGTTTCCTCCGGGTACTCTGGTTTCCTCCGACAGTCCAAAGACATGCAGATTAGGCTAACTGGGCAAGGGGTAGCTCAGTGGTTATGGCATTGGCCTACAGTTCGGAAGGTCCCAGGTTCAAATCCCACGACCACCAAGTTGTCCCTGTTGGGCCCTTGAGCAAGGCTCTTAACCCTCAACTGCTCAGATGTATAATGAGATAAATATGTAAGTAGCTCTGGGTAAGGGTGTCTGCTAAATGTAAATGGTGTTGTGTGTGTACAGTATGTGTGTCCGTGCCCTTCAATGGATTGGCACCCTGTAATCCCCCCACCCCCCCCCACCCCACTGCGACCCTGTACACATAAAGTGGTATAGACGGTGAGTGAGTTCTCATTTAAAAATCTGTCTGCAAATGAGACCATCAATCATTACATATGTTTTGTGCACATGAAAAAAATACATTTTAAACAGTCATTTTGTCTTGCTTCACTGTCAATCGCTCTATGGTTTCTACTTTACATAATACAAAATTTATTTGCACATTTTATATGTTTAGAATTCATGGCTAAAATATCACATATTCAGAAGTACTCAAGATATTAAGAGAAAAAAAAAACAATAAACATTTTGGCTTTAAGACCAATGGACGAGTATGTGACATCACACTGGCCTAAAAGTGACATTGCACGTGTGGGAAAAGGTCGTTTTAACAAAACAGACAGCAAATAAAATGTCACTAGAAACAGAATCCCAGGAAACAATGAATCTTTCAGGAGTATCATTACATCATCTGAGGAAATCTCTATACATGGACTTTTGTATAGCTTTATAGCTAAAAAGTCACAAAGTCCAAATTCCTCAGGAAACATTTACAAGTACATTTTGTTTTAGGAAATACCCTTTTTTTTTAGAAGTATATTATCCATTATGAAAGTGCCTGTTATTGAGTTTCTACTCACTCACCCTCTCATTCATTCCCTATACAGCTTATCCTGTACAGGGTCACGGGAGGTCTTGAGCCTATCCCTGGGGACTTGGGGCACTAGGTGGGGGTACACCCTGGGTAGAGTACCAGTCCATCGCAGGACACAAGCATGCACACACTCATTCACACATGCACTACAGGCAAGTTGGAAACGCCAATTAGCCTAGTCTGCATGTCTTTGCTCAAGTGATGGAAAAACATCTGACATCTAGACTGGAAGGATAAATTAATGTGTGAAAACCTTTCAACTTTCAGACATGTAAAATGATCGACACATTGACACATTATTGCATTCTTCCGTTTCACACGAATTAATGGATGACTGTTATGCATGTTCATTCTTTTTTGGCTGTTAAAAAAAAAATCCACCACATAATCTGACCTTCTTTCAAATTGAATTTCTCTGTAATACAACACCCACACCGGCTCATAACCTTGTCTGGCAGGACAAAGGACTGTGTGTATCCAACGTAAATGAATGTTGTTTCAGTGTGGCATACATGTAACGACTTCTGCCTAGCTATAAAATCTACAACAACAACAAAACAAAAAAAGGTATGTGATTTCGTTTTTATTTGAGTACTACTGTTCAGGATGCAGAACAACCTGTTTTTCTTTATTCACATGGGACTTGTTCGGTTCATGAGCTCCTCTGGTTTCCTCAATTTCCTGTTGTATACACGTGAATCAAGGTGCTTTCTCACGCTGTGTTTTTCGGGATCGAGTGGCAGCGTGGAAGCATCCCCCACCTTTCCATTACCTCACTGAAGTGTTAGAAGAAAATGCATTACAGATAAAGAAAGCTGACCAGCTCCCACCACTATAGCTAAAACCCTTCACCGCGTCGTCAATTCCACATTATTTCTCTGAGAGCAATTAACACGGGGGTTTGGTGGGGGATGGCGTTGAGGACATGTTTTTTCTTCTTTTCTTTTTTTCATGTAATCATTCATTGTCATTATGATGCATAGCCACATCAGGTTGCTTGGCCTGACAAAAGCTCATTGCGGCTTTTATTCGCCGTATCTCTTTCAGGGAATCAGAGAGGCCGCATGCATCACCTCGGCGATCGAGTGCCCATAAATCTCATCGTAAAGGGCCTTGTCTGGGTTTAGATTTAGCCTGATGCTGGCTTTTGTCAAGCCCATTTTTTATTTATCGGCCTATACTCGTTTACATTAGTCTTTTGTATTTGTGGATAAATAATTGTTTTAACGATTATCTTTGGGTGCTGTGTATTATGAAGGAGTTTTAATGGACTAGATGAAAAGAAGAGAGTAAGTTTTTTTTTCTCTTAACTGTAAAGTCTCTCTTAAATTAGAGCCTGGCGTTAATCCTAAGGAGAGAATTAAAGATTAGGAAATACTCCTGTATAATTAAAGCGCTGTATATACTGTATATAATATAAATACAGTAGCAATGTCTTTAATAAGTTTCAGTGAAGTACTGTCCATTAACAGAGCTAATATCTCTAAACCTACAATAACATTCACCACCGAGGAGAAAAAAAAAGAGAAAATACACGAAGTTGGCTAACTTTTTTCATTAATGGCACGTGATATATGGACAGTTCAGGGTGAAGTTAAAAGTTGGAAATAGCAATTGATTGTTTTAGATGGCGCTACTACTTTAAATGTAATTCCATCATTGTTCAGCGCACAAGCAGAGATAAATCATTTACTTAAATAGTGTCTCTTAGTTCACATGCCAGAGAGGCAAAATGAAGCCGTAATTATAAGGCTTAATTGATGTGTTTTTACCGCCGTAGACCATCCTTCTACTCTCCACTGTCTTTTCATAGCCGAAGCTGCGCTTGCTGTTGTTTGCACTATATTTCTCAGAGTATTGATTGCTATTATGGTAAATCCGATGGGCACAATGGAACTCTATCAGCAAAATACAGGTTAATTATCTGGAGGTCAGCCGCTTTCCAATTCACACAAAGGACTGCTCTTCGGCGCTGTTTTATGACCTGGCATTAAATAGTGAGCACAAATTATCACTGGGGATTTTTGTATTCGGGAAATCAGGAGGTAAAATGCAAAGCTGTTTCAGACAGGCGAGATTTATAAAGAGTTTTCTTTTCTTTTTTTTTTTCCACACTTGTTTTCTTGATTAAAACAACATTACTCTTTTTAGCAGAGTAGAATTAGAGTTTGTTCTCTAGCTCGGTGATGTCTTTAACTTAGATTGATAAAAAAGGCATTGAAGTATACAGTTAATTATTGTTACACTGCACGGCATATCATAAAGTCTGTCACTTTGTCGAGTCTGGTTATGATGAAAAATTTATTTTATATAAATTTACCATGTCACTTCTGAATGCTTCATTATCATTGGTTGGAAGGTGTTGTTTAAATTATAATAGCTTTATATCAATATGGTCATTTGTATGTAGTCCTGGGCAAAAGTATTGAGACAAGTGATTCAGTGTTTTAATGACATTTTTTAAAAATAAGATAGTCAAGATAGTGAGAATAATTTGATATTTTTTCTTCAATACAGAAATTAATATTTAGTCACTTATTCTTGAAAACCTGTTGGATCCGGCTGGGCGTAAAGTCAAAAAGACGTCTGCGTTACTCAATCCATGCCTGCTTGATCGCTTCCTCAAGATCATGTACAGAAATTCGTCATAGAAGTTCACTATACACTTAAGAATTTCATAGTTTTAGTATTTTTTCGTGCAGAGATGGACACCCCGGCTTCAGAAAGTAAAAATCCTGACATATATTTGTTCCCATCCACTAACTAAACCAGCTGATTCTAATTAACATAACAGCTTCAGCCAGATAGGCGAGAACTGTTTTGTGCACATAGTGAGAACTATAATGCATGACATTATAATACATATAACAACATATAATACATACATTTTTATCACCACTGTGGCATCGTTTCTGTTGTAGCAACATTACCAATGAATGGTATAGCAGACGGTCTACATTTATTTATTATAAATGTGAAGTTTTCTACAAAGAGATGTTTAGACTCTTTAGTGGATCTAAGAGGTAAGCTGTAACTACGTTTTCGGATATAGGAAAGACTTGAGGATGGACGACTTTGTGGTTTTTCTGTAAGATTGAATTTTTTTGTCTAATTAAGAGAAATCTTGTTTGGAACTGTTGTGAAATAAGTGATAACAGGAAATTAATTTTTTATTCATATTTTCAATATAAACGCATATAATAAAGTAATGCGTTATTTTGTATTTAACAGAAGATTTTTTTATGTTGATACATTGCTGTAGTATAAGAAAGATAGGACACTTTCTTAATAATCAACTTTTGCATAGAAGTAACACACTTCAGAACATCCAAAAATGTTTTATTTCTTACGCAGAACATAATATGCATTAAGTGATATATAATAATAGGTCTTTTTTTTTTTAAACTTGTATATATAATAGATTTCAAAAGGTGATCCATGCTTCGTCAACTCCTGAACATTTTTTTTGATCAGAAATACATCGGCGATACATTTCCACCAGACAAGTGGAGACTTTTGATTGAGCGGTTTAAAAGTGATTTTTTTTTTTTCAAGTAGGCGAACGAGGCTGTCGGACATTTTACTTATGCCAGACTGATTGGCCTCGTAAGCGGCAGAGAGACCCATCGATAAGCCGGAGTTAATGGCATTGATTGTGGATATTGTGTGTCTGTGTGTGTGTGTCCCACTCCTGTAGGGACTCCAGTGAATCGGATTCCTATCATGGCCAAGCAGGTGTTGGATCTCTACACTCTCTACAAGCTTGTCACCGAAAAAGGTGGCTTAGTGGAAGTCATCAATAAGAAAATATGGCGTGAGATTACCAGAGGTCTGAACCTCCCTACCTCGATTACCAGTGCAGCTTTCACTCTCCGGACCCAGTGAGTGTGATAACCTCCTACATCTTCAGTCCACTGATGACCATAAGACAGCTCTTGAACACAGAGTCTGATTCAATTGTCTTCCTTTAAAGTCCTGAGAAGTGATTAGATGATTAGAGTGAATAAAAGAGATCAAACAAATAATACTCATTACTCATTATTCAGTGTACAAAACAATTATGCTCTTAATAATAGCATATGATAAAATCATTTCCTTCACCTTGGGAATTGACTGCGTAAATATAAGTAAAATGTTTACTGGCCGATAAATTGTGTATTAAATATTACTGTAATTATTTGAACATTTAACATTTAGATATAAGGTTAAATTGATCCGTTAATAAAATAGCAGGTTAAATGATGTGTTTCAGGATGACTTAATATTGAATTCTTTTAATTGACTGTTGTATTTTATAAAGACAATTCTGACTTAAAGCTTGTTCACACTCTGATCATCTGAAAAAGCATTACATCAGTGTCACATTGCCAAATTTCCTTATAGTCTAATGTAAACAAATGCAGTGAGTATTTTAGGAACTCAACTGTCATGAGTTGCACCCGATCGTGAGCTCATTTCACGGAAAAACAAAAGTGATCTCGGATTCCCATCACTAAGATTTCCAAACCTTTTACTACTGCATCTTCCTGTTCTGCTCAGGTATATGAAGTACCTCTATCCATATGAATGTGAAAAGCGGGGGTTGAGCTCACCGGGAGAGCTGCAGGCAGCCATCGACAGCAACCGGCGCGAAGGCCGCAGACAGAGTTACGGCTCGGCCCTTTTCAACTACTCGCCTGTGGGCACCCCCACCCTTCTGCCCTCACCCAAACTCCCTATCTCCCACATCAGCATAGGAACACACAACGGAGGCCAAATCGCCCACACGCCCGTCATCAAGAAAGGTGAGAAGGGTTGCCTTTGTACTAAACAAATATTTTATATGGTTGTTTGTAGAGAGAAGGAAAAAAAAAAACATTGAAATTAGGATTTACATAGCCAGTGCAATCGAGACCAAGAAGAATATAAACTAAATAAAGTAACAACGATGCAGTATTACAAACGGGTACATTCTACACAAATCTAATGAACATCGTTCGGCGTTTTTTATTTTATTTTAGTAGCACTATTGAACATAACTACTATTTATACAAAAAAGTAAAATATTTAAAATATATCTGCAAAAGAAAATGGAATAAACAGCTTCTGCAAAACAAAATAGATTGATTACATTTATTATGATACATTTATTGAATATATAAAGTTTAAATTATTAAAGATTATTTAATGCCAGTAGCAGAAATGGTGTCAAATGGTGTCCCATGAGTATTTGATTAGTATTCATTTTGGATTCATGATGATTTTTATAATAAAATGTATTTAATTATAATTTATTTACAAAAGTGGATTTTTAAAATATCTAAAAGAAATCCATATATATATTTTTTATTTTATTTTTTTTAATCTATATATAGTGTTGCAATTGAATCCTGTCAGAAATTCGAAGAAAAAAAAAAAAGTTTCTTTACAAAAGAAGTGTCCTCCTTGTGCTCGAGCTTGTTGTGCCGTGTCGCCTGGGTGGTCATCAGTACAGACAGGAAACAGCTTGCAGAACTTCCTCTTGCCCAAGCTGCCAGTTTCCGCCTTGCACCAGTGGGAACGTTTGAAAGCAGAGACGTGATTCAGTAACGTGTCCATATGGAAAAAGAGACAAACACACAGATTCCTCAAAGGATCAAAGGCTTTTTAAAGCTCTCTCAGTATTTATAGGCTTGTCATCACAGGGGTTAAAATAGAACAGAGCATGATTTTTGTGTTTGACTCCTATGACCACATGATGCTTCTTTATAGAGAGTGAGCCATTTTGTAATTGCATGCTACAATGTGTTAATATATATATAAAACCATCTGTATTCGTAAGACCAGATTTAATGGGTTTGCATCTTCAAACACTTAAAGAAATCAAATTTATATTTCTTTGGTATTTTAACAAAAAGCATGATTATTAAACATTTATTTCTTTTTACTTGCCTGTAAGAATCTAATACCCCTAAAATGTTTACCCGAGATTTTATGATTCTCTAGACATTTTTATAATAATTTAATAATAATATAATCATTTGAAAATAATAAAAGTTTTCTACAATATATATAACTAAGATTATTTTTTGGCATAGAGTATGTACATTTCTGTCAGTTATCTTTTGAACTCTTTAAACCCTGACCCAAAGGCTCAAACTCTTGAAAGTCTTCAATGGATGTGAGTGTTTACTTTCACTCTGTTTCACAGAAGACTCCATACTCTCCAGTTGCCTGACTAACCGAGTGGGCATCCCCATGGCACTTGGCGGGCACCATGCCGCTGCTGCACAGGCCGCGCAAGCTGCCCATGCCGCCCAAGCTGCAGCCGTCGTCCAGGCGGCCGCCTTGGAGCAGTTAAGAGAGAAGTTAGAGGCTGGAGAACCCCCAGAGAAGAAGGTGATGCTGATGGCTGAGGAGCAACAGAGGATCATGCAGCACGCGCTTCAACATAACCTCTTCGCCATGGCCAGCCAGCTGCCGATGAATATCAAGCTCAACAACATGGGTATGTGTGCATGTAAGGACCGTCTCTTTCACTATAAAAGCAATTTCATATCGATAATGATTGTTTATTCTACTTAAGGATGATAATGAAGACTTGAAAATATGAAGTAGAAATTTTAATGCATTACCAAGAAAATAGATAATAAACAGATAAAAGAAGACCTGTATAAGATAAGTCTGTATACTTTTATTTTTACTGCTACTGTAAAGAAGCTGTGGTACGAATTAATACAATTCATGTCATCATTATGAAACGAAAATAAATACAGTAATCTGACTCATGACCATAATTAGAGAGTAGATATTCCCATAATAACAGGTTAAAAAGCATAGTCGCCTTAGTTTCTGGCCTTTATACCACTTGGAAAGTTGCTGACACGGCCATGACTGAAATGCAGTTCGACATCCTTATGACGTAGCTAGATATGGGAACTCTATTTTTAATATATATTTGTACTTATTTATATTATGTAGACCTATGAATGACCAGTAAAGGAGGAAAATGTCTCATTAACTGAAGGGAACTTTTTTTTTTTTTTTCCATATGTATATACAGTAGTTTTAGAGTAATAATATCCACGTGACACTTTTCTCTGCTGGTGCATGAAAAACTATCCAACTGCGAAGTGGTGTAAAATTACAACGCATAATACAATTAATGCAACATATATTTTAGATGTTACACAAACACTAGAGGTTGAACAACAAAAAAGCCGATGTCTAGCTACAAGGGAGATGAGAATGATTTGACTCCACCTCGAGGCATACATTTCATAATGACAGAGTCTGAAAAGATTGCGGCATCTCTCTCTTATGAGTAATACGTTATTCCTGCACGAATGTTTGCTTTTGTATCATTATGACAGACTATGCTTTATATACCATATGATGGGGAGGGGGGGGGGGGGGGGCGGGGGTGCAAGTCTAGACCACAGTGAGGAGTTTAATGTAATGCAGTCGAACACTCTGCAATTTAAAGATTATTGTTAAATGTTATTTGCGTAAACCATGTCTGAAAATACATTTAAGAGTCCGTGCTTAATGATACACGAGAGAGAGAAATGATAGACATTAAAACGTACTTTATTGTAGCTGTAGCGTCCGGGGGGAAAATGACGGAAACAAATAATTTCGCTCCGGTCAGGGTTGCAATCTGAAAACCTAATGGATGTTTGAATGTCGTTAATGAGTAGGCAAAGTAAGACCGAGTTCAAAAGGGACTGTGTTTTAGAATACAGACCCTCAGTGTAGTACCGTTTCCTGAGACAACTGAAAAGTTCAAATGGATGTGACATGCTTTTGAGTCATTTTTTTTTTCTTTCCCTCCCCCCCCTCCTTCTCTCTGAACTCTTTTAATAAACTGCTCCTTATCCTGTCACTCATGAGTTATCGCCAATAGTTGGCGGCGCGCTCCTCTTGCTTCTTGTGTTCCTTTTATAAATGCTCATATTGAGTTTTTCTCACCCTTGCTCTCTCTGGCTCCTCTCTTGACAGATGACAGACAAGAGACTGCATTGAACCTGTCTACCAACGGCATTAGCAGCATCAACATGTCAATAGAAATAAATGGAGTTGTCTACACAGGTAAATAGAGCGGCCGTTTGCTGATGTAATTGCGGGCAGGAAATTCAATAAGTTATAGCAGCACCCCCGTGCGTTTAGTCCTCCACACAATTTGATGTCTTTGCTATAAAATCTATCGTAATGAAGTGGCAAGTCCAATAGAGTTAAAAAAGTTAAATATCTGGAAATTGGCATCCAGCTGCTGCCAGGTCGATGGGGCTTATTGTCTTTCGTGCCTGAAAGGAAGAAGCCCCTGCTTAAGGTGGATACAGTGCTTGTGCCTGGCAAACAAGTGACTGTAATTACCTGGAGATGGCCCATTGGAGTGCACTCTGTAAGTGCCGGGAAACTTTCGCCAGAAAGGACATCGAGTTAAAGTGGGCTCTTTTCAATTGAACCGAAAGACCACGGCTAAATGTCCTGTCTTTGTAAATCAATTACTGTTTCTGATCGAACATCATGCTGGCCAACCCATTGTGGAAATAATGGATGTCAAAAACGTAGCGATAGAAGTCAACCTAGGATATTTCTAGATGTGAATATTTTGTCTGACTTTCGAAAGCACTGGTTCATTCCTTAAGTTAGATGTTTTTATGCTTGAATGATTCGTAGGTCACTGAAACTGGTCAGGTAGAGGGACTGGACTTAAAATGAGAGAAAAACTTGAGAGGTGCTTCGGGAAGACTGGAGAACTATTCCTCAGCAAAATGACATTTAAGTGTTTAGTAATATATGTGTAACATCAATTAAAGTCAAGTCTATTAAATAAAACTTAGGTTCAGATTAGATATGTATACAAGTATTGAGGCTGTTATATTCAGTCAACATTCAAATATAAAAAAATATATGACATTAATATTATTTCTGTCTTTGCATTTATTTAATTTCTTTGTATCCAACACTTTACTTAAAATTAATTGACAGTAAGAACTGAAAATTTGATATATTTTTTTTTCTTATTGACATTATATTTATTCATTTTAGACTTATTTGATCAAATCAAATTCTTACAATTAAAAAGTTTTTAGTCATTAAAATTTAACGACAATTTAGAAAGTTTTTGTGGGGTCAAATAAATGCTGGGAAATGTACCAAACTGTGATATGAATGAAATGAAAATCTGTATTGCTTGAAGACGAAAGATTCTTGATGACACTTTATCCCACTTCCTCCAGGGATCCTGTTTGCTCGTAAGCCGGCCATCTCTGTTATGCCAGCTAGCCAGCGAGGTCCTCTTCATGCCAGCTCTCAGGGAAAGAGCAGCAGCAGCCCCGGTCTCATCAATCACAGCAAGCCGTCCTCATCATCCTCCTCCTCTTCCTCCTCCTCCTCGCACGGACCGGCTGCCTCGCCTTAAACCACCATCACCTACCACCCTATCACCCTGCTCCTTTCTCCCAAAAGACGCAAGGCAGGCTGCTAAACTCCCCAGACTCTATGTTCTTTTTGTATCCTCTGATGGTGATTTCCAACTCTTTCTTTTCTACACATCCTCCTCAGATCCGTGCATCGCCTGAACAGTACTTCTTTTTTGCGAAAAACCATGACGTGTCATCCTGGCAGCATTCACGAAGCATGTTCGGTATACATATTTATGGTGTAGGCTTTGAGGACTCGCTTTTGAGTAACATTTCTTTAAAAGGCTCACCAGGAAACAGTGCCAAGAAGAAAAGAAGGTGTAAGATAACAGAAAGGACGAGGGAGGAATGTCGTTCCGTGGACAGAACGATCGAACGAAGATTTAACTGCTGATAAACGGGAAAAATACTCCTTGTCCTTTTGTTTTTTTTATCCTTCTTTTATCTTTCCATGTGAATCAGACTAGCTTTAATACCAAAGTACCAAAGAGCATATGAATAACGTTGCGATATCGTGTGCACACATACTCTCCTGGTGTCATCATGTTTAGATGATGCCTGTGCAGAAAAAAAAATATGCAATGGTAAGGATGATCGAACTAAAGTACAAATGAATATAATCAGTGGTAGACCAAGCACATTCCGCTTAACTGGGCGAATCAAATAGTCAGGGACTATCGACATGTACTTTCTTTGTCATATTCTAGCTTTCTTTTTTTTGCCGTTAAAAAAAAAAAAAAGAAATAGATTAGACAAACATGAATATATTTCCTTGGATGCCACATAATCCACTAATATTGGGACAATCATAATAGTCAGTTCTGTATAAAACAGATATACATTGGTATTTGGTGATATTTTGTTACCTCAGTCTTTCACACCTCTTCTGCCTCAGTTTAATTCCAAGGTTCATAAGTGTTTAAAAATGGTCATTCTTGTCAACGTAGGTTTCTCATAGCTACATTAGTCATCATGTCGTACGTGTCACGGTTGTGTAGTTAGGAATTAATGATGAAAAATGGCTGAGCACTTCAATGCAAATTCCTGATATGAGGAAACCGTATAAATTTGTGGGGATTTAAAAAAAAAAAAAAAAAAAAAAAAACCACACCCCAAAACAGTTGATAAGAATATATCTTTTATTGTGAGTCGAGTCTGATTTCTGATTTCTCTTCTTGTTACCTTTGCTTTTTCTCCATTTTTATTTTTGTCTTTAAGGAGAATTTAAGGATTTGTTGTTGTTGTTGTTATCCTTTTTTTTCAGAGGTTTGTAAAGCATATAAGTTCAAATTCTATTTATTATTATAATAATTTTCATTTTTACAGTTTTGTTTTGTTTTTTTACAATCCTGAGTTGCATCGTTGCAGCAGCTCCATGGATCAATTTTCTTTTTCTTTAAAAAAAAAAAAAAAAAAGTTTATTTTAAACGCAGCCAGATACCTCACAATTGTACCTGTACATACGTGTAATAGATGATGAATTACAAGGTATACCTCATTTTATTTCATTTCTATTTCTTGTGAAGCCACTTGAAAATCAAAGTTTTTGTTTCAACAGATCACTGGATTTTATTTTATTTTTTTTGTATTATTATAATACCAAAGAAGGGAAGTATATTACTACGCATCTACCTCATTTGTTGTAGACTGTGCCAACACACAACCACAATCGCCCGATTTTAAGTTTAACGTCTAGGGTTCAAGCATCAAACACGACACATATAGAAATATAGGTCTGCGGACGCCACAGGCCTTTGAAACGGTGTAATTTGCATTGCCTGTAAAATTTTTGTCTGTGGCATTTTGAGGTGTGGGGGAGAAAAAAAAAAAAGAAATGCCAGAAGGATTTTATTATATTTACACGATCTATTCTGAGCTATTTAATAGTCATGGATTTGTAAGTGATATCAATGATCTGAATCATTCATGTACCACTAAAGTTTTTATTCTGCGCCAAAATGCTGACTTTTTTTGCGTTCGTATGTGAACAGTGGTTTTTGGCAGATTGTTCAATTCCAGGGTTTACTTGAATCACTGTTTGCATACACAGCATTACATTAACTTAAATCATGACCAAAGGTTGCGGATACCCTGATCACAAAAAAATATTCACCGTGTTAAGATGGTCACGATTAAGCCCTAAATGCAAGAACCACAAAAAAAGACGTATATGACCGTCATATGAAATGAAACAACATTGGCCTTGATTATAATCATTATAATTCCAACATAGGTTTCATTAGATTTGCAAAAAAAATTTTTTTTTGCAAACCCAAAAAGCTCGTTTTTCTCCTTAGAAAGACTTTCATAATTTTTTTGGATTTGAGATCTGCAGCACAAGTGCTCTATAAATATAAAAATTTAATTCAAGGCTGAATATTTCAATTACGTCAATTGATGTTAAATATATGTATAAGTTTTTACATCGATCCTCACATCTGAAATTAATTGAATCCACATTTTGCAGTGAAAATAGCTCAGATTATATATTTAAACATGATCAGATAATCAGTTCAGGCCTTGGTTAAACCGTAAGAATGTAAAAACGTGTCCTGAATTTAGCACAACATCACATGAGATCACGACCATATTTTAAAAAAAATCACTGTATGGAAACAAAAACTGAAGGGAACATGTGGAACTCTTGAACGGGGCACAGTCGACACACAGCTGTCACAATGTGATGTCGCTCTAACAGACTTTCCCTATCTTTTTTTTTTTTATTGTTTTTATTATTCCTCATCAATGGCACAGTTTAAATCTTTTCACATAGCTGCCACTTCACATCTCATCTCTAATCGGCAGAGATGTCTGTGCAACTCAGTTTCTCAGTATTTGTTGACTGTGAAACGAGAACATGAGTCGATGTGATTCTTGTAAAAACCAAAGCTTTTTGCTAGAGAAACTGTTCACCATCAGAAAGCTTGTTAACAAAGATGAAATCATTTTGTTGAATGTTTAAAAGAAAAGAAAAAAAATTCACTCATGTGCTTACAAAACTATGTTTACTTTGTTAAATATGTACACAATGCTATGACGGTAGATTTTAGATATTTTTTTTTTTTTTTTTTTCGCTGTGTATGAAGCTTCAAAACATTTCTTTTATTCCTCTTTTTATTTTGTTTGGATAATCCAGTGCATTATGGGAAAGCTGGATTGTGGTGCTCAGGGGTTAAAAAAAGTACAAAAAAAAAAACAGGTGAAAGATTTTGTTTGTTTGTTTTGCCATTAACTTGTAGCATAATTAGAAATAAAGTACTACTTTCAACTTTACCAAGCAGCTGGGTGTTATAGTCATTACTTTATATAATTTTTTGGTTTGGGTGGGGGGGGGCGGGGGGGGTGGGGGTCTGGTCTGTCCACATGCCATCCGGCACGTCGGGCGACGTGTATTCCCCACCCTGGAGATATCCATCATTTCTGTGGCACTTACTTAAGGAGTCGGGTTGCCAGCTTGATCCCAATTGTCATTCACACACACTATAGGCATTTTGGGAACACTAGTTAACCTAACCTGCATGTCATGGAAACTGGAGTATCCAAAGCAAAGCCACAAGCACGGGGAGAACATGCAAACTCACAACAAGGATTCGAACCCCAACCCTGGAGGGTTGTAAATAAAACCAATAAAAGATTACAAATATAATAAAGTGATTTGATATAAGAATCAAAACTGCCATGTTTAAAGTGGAAGTAAATTACAGTCCTCTTAAAATTTACTATGTAGTAATTACAGTGTAGTGATTTGTTACTACACCAAAAAGTATTTTTTACTGACCTCCCTTTAGTAAAACATTTAGTGCTTAATTCTACATATACAGCATTTCAGCCAAACTAACACACTGTACGTTTAACACACTGTAAATTAATTCCTGTTATCACTTGTATTACAGCCACTATAAACAGCTGTTCTGTCACGAGCCTCAACTTTTTCCTGTCTTGGGGTAAAAAAAAAAAATGTAAAAAACAGCTGAAAAGTAAGAAACTGTTCTTGAGACTTTCCCATGTAGGCTATTAAACTTAAAACTGCAGATTATTGTGTACAGGGTCCCGGGGGGCGCATGGCGAAGTCCACCTTGGACAGGTTGCCAATCCATTGTAGGGCACCTCTTAATTCACTCACATGTGATATGTGTGATTGTATGTTGTTATAGAAGCTAGATTAGAACCCAAGCACATTAAATTGCAATTATGGTTCCAATACAAGTGAACAACTGTCCAACATTTACTAATCAATCAGAATCAAGCTTTTAAAAGTCCTGCGATATAAGAATCAATTAATTACACACCACTTTAGACGGCTATGCACACTACTCTAATGATACTGTATAATTACCATTATAATTACTGAAATTTTTCACGGCCAGATAATCAAGTCCATGTTTATTATTCCTTTTATTTTTAAGACTAAACAGGTGGCCATAATGGCTGTAATGATTTTTCAAAATGAAAAAAAAAATTGTGTCTTTTTTTCCCGCCCCCCCCTTTCTCGGGGGTGTATGTTACTGGCACAGAGTTTTATGCAGATTGCACTTCTTGCCCTAAGCCACCCATTTTTCCAAGCTTGGGATTGGCACTGATGATGACCTGCATCCCAGTGGCTGGATATGGACTATACAGTATATGCATATATATGGACTGTAGGGTTAGAACCCCCACCCATCTGATCAGCAACCCAGAGCCTCAACCTCATGAGCCACCACTGCCTCTTTAATATGCCTTTTTATAGTGGAATAAAAAACCATTTTGACCAACCTGTTTATCTATTTGCACTAAATTCATTAGCTAATTCTTGCAATTTTTTTAGCACAGTGCTATATTTAGCTGCTTACCTTTTGTTGCTAACTAACACGCTACCAACTGTCTTAGAAAATAAGGAAAACAAACTTTGCTTCTGGTTTACCCGAAACCTAGCCTAATTTGCTTGTTAAAATGTAAACAAACCAAATTGTAAAATGTCTAGCCCAACACCGATTTGTTAGCAAACCTGACTGGCAAAATTAGCCATTAGCGAAACTTGTTGTTGTTAGTCTTTCAGCTGCTTCCAGCGAGGGGTCGCCACAGCGGAGCAACTGATCCGCACACAACTTGGCACGGGTTTTCCTGCCCCAAGCCACCCATTTTTGTTCCGACCTTGGGGCTGGCAGTGAGGATGGCCTGCATCTAAGGAATGTATATTATATATGGACATAGGGTTCGAACTCCAGACCCTCTGATCAGCAAACTCATGAACCACCACTCATTCTTTCAATCTTTTCACTTCAAGCTTCACCTATGACATGGTTGCACTCATTTTAACTTTTAAACACCACCAACAATTATCTAAGCTTTAACATATTGCTATTTCTTTAGCACAATGCTACAGTTAGCTGCCTACTTTTTGTTGCTAACTAGCATGGCTTTTGTCAATAAGGAAATCAGACTTGCTGCTGATTTCCTTATCCTCACTAAACCTGTCCTAGATTGCTACACAAATCTCGTTATGTAATTTCTAGTCCAACGTTCATTTGTTAGCAAACCTGACTAGCCATTAGAAAAACTTGGCAGCTAAACACAGCTTGTTGTTGTTAGCTGCTCCCCTTTCGGCTGCTCCCATTGAGGGGTCGCCACAGCGGATCTGCACATAACTCGGCACAGGTTTTACACCAGATGCCCTTAATAGTCCTGACGCAACTATTCAGTGCTGGGTCCGGCACTGCATCCAGTGGCAGGGGTCTGAGCATTGGGTGGGAATCGAAGCTGTGCCTTCCGCATGGCGGGCAAGAAACCTACCACTGAGACATCAATACCCTGGCAGCTGAACACTGCGCTAGGCTAAAATAGATAAGTCAGTTTGTTGGGAAGGTGATTTTTAAAACTGTTCGGAGCTTTGATGGTGGAAATGCTACCTATTTCCTTTTCACTCCAGATGCAAACAGCTTCATTTGTTTATTAAGTGTCTTACATAATACAATCCTGTATTGTGCTCCATTCGAAATCACAATTTGATCGTCTGGAAGGACATGTGTTGAGCATTAAGCCAAGGAAAATCAGCAATTACTACTGAAAAGGGAAAAGCAAAGGAAGGAAAGAGATGACTTGTCAGGACAAAGGTCAAAATCCTGCTCCGCAAACACTGGTAATTAAACTAATGATGCCAGGCGTGTGTGCAGCATTAAGCAGCTAAAATGGAGTAAAGATTGGTTAATTAAGGGTTGAGAACCTGATGTAATTAGCAGCCGGGCCAAGATTAGTGGCTGTCGATGATCTTGCCTGAGTTTTGCAGGTAATAGAGTTATCATGGGGGAAGATGGGGGAAGATGGGTGGAGGAGGAGGGCTCCAGCAGTGTTACATTGCGTTTCGGAATAAACAAAAACAAATTAGCAGCGTCGGCCCGATAATGGGTTATCTTGTCAGACCCTGACAGAAATCCATGCCCTATAACACAGTGTTAATTTTATGCACCACTGACGAGCACCGTCACAATCAATATAGCTACTATAAAGTAAGGAGGCCATCAATCCATGTTGAGGACAGGAAGAGGAAGAGATTTTTCTTGCTTTGGTGCTGTGTTTGTAGAGTTTACAATTAGCACATTATCTTCTGGAAGAGAGTTTCCTCCTAACGAAAGCACAAAAGCACTACTTTACTTTACAGATGGCAGTGATACGAATCCCTGTCCTGGTTGGCCATGAGAAAATGTAGAAAGAGTTATAAATATGTCTTATGGGTCACTGTACGTCGTATATCTTTAATTTATTTTATTAAGCATCCAAAAAGAACCCACTATAAAAAAATATAACCTGTAAAAAATTGAAGAAAAGTTATTGAAAAGTTATTTTAAATAAGTATTCAGTATCGGTTTATTAATATTTTCTTTTACATTATTTACTGTATTTTTTGAAGTAGATACTGTACATACACACACACACACGCACACACACACAAACACACATACACAGAGCAGAGCGAGAGTGTTACACAGCCCTGGAATGGTACATGAGTAGTTGAAAAGTAAAAATACACATATTATATTAGTTTGAAAACATAAATTTTTATTATAGAAGTAATTTCAGATCATTTAAATACATTTTATTCAAGTGCATGTATAGTGACCAGTATACTGGCCATTTATGGAGAGTCACCTATGCTGTCATAGTTAGTCATGCCGGAGTCCCTGATAGCAATCTGCACTAAATATACATTTACCTTATTTATTATGTGAGTGTGACCATACCAATCTCTCTTTCTCTTCTCTTTTCTCTCTCTTTCGAGCTACTGTACATGTGATGTACATCTGTACATGTGACCTCTGGACCTGTCTAAATGATCCTGGTGGCCCGCTTCTAGTTGGAGATGTAGTCTGCCTGGGATGCGCGTGATGACTAGGAACGGTTCCACTTTACCATGAAGACGGTCCTGGACTCAGCTGATGCAGACAGCTGTTCTTTGAGGATTTGTGACTGCAGTTGCTCGATAGTTCAGAACTGGAATTCCTACAGTTTTGTATCTGAGCCTCCAATAACGAAGTCATTCACTCCATATTAACTTAAATATATCAACCGTTATATTGAACTTCCAGCAGCCGATCACACAGTCAGTCAGTCAGTCATCTTCTATACCGCTTAATCCTGCATTCAGGGTCGCAGGGGGCCTGGAGCCTATCCCAGG